>JAHKKF010493096.1:0-13203 GCA_019740295.1 Labeo calbasu
GAAATGTAAACCAATATTTTTTACTGACACACTACAGCAAAAGATAGAAATAACTTACTTTAACCATTTTTTAGCTGGTGAAAATACTAGTGGCCTAAGACTTTTGCACAGTACTGTAGCTCGTAGAGCGTAGTCGGTCGCCGAGCGCAGTTCCTGCAGTAGATCTGGGTCAGGAGCACCCTCGTGCAGATCTTTGAGTACCTTGGCTTGATAGACCTGCAGGATAGCCATGGCATGCAGGGCGGACGCGGCTTGACACAAAACTGTCACTGAGGACAAAATGAAGCTTCTGCCATGGCCGTCCCAGTTCCCTGACCTGAACCCTTTAGAAAATGAGTGGGGTAATGGTCTCTGATCTCTTGTTAGGTGTTCTCCAAACTCACCAGGGATTATAGGAGAAAATTCAGAGCTCTTATCTTGGGAAAAAGACTTTGCAATAATTGGGTGCCAATAATTGTGGCCAACGTGAACTAGAGAAAAATATTCACTTTTTATCTTTTGACTTTAATGAAAGATTAGAATTTTGTGAATTTTTTGAATGAAAGATCAAAAGGATAAACAATGCAGATTTACTTCCACAGATGCCTTTGCTCATATGCTCATATTTACCAAAGGTGCCAATATTTGTGGAGGGCACTGTATATATATATATATATAAATATATATAGTAAATATTATAATATGCTACAGTGTACATCTCGGGTTACTTGACTGTAACCCTGTTCCCTTAAAAAGCTGGAATGAGATGCTGGGTACAAATGTGTGCACAAATATTGAAGAGGTCTCAGACATGACTTTGGGATGTCGACTCAAGGACATGCAAGCCCAGAGTAGCGTGGACATCCAAACTATAGAATCTGATAAATGTGTGTGGGGAGAACCAGCCCGCCGCATCACACACTTGCTGCAAGGGGGCACCTCTTGCTATAGCTGTGGAGGATACAACCCCCCTGGTTGAATGAGCCCTAAGTACTAGGGACGAAGCTTGACCGTGCGCCTCGTAGGCTAGGGAAATAGCATCCCTCAGCCAATGTGACATAGTTTGTTTAGTGGCCGCTGCCCCCCCGGTTGCGGCCCCCATAGCATATAAAAAGCTGCTCCGACTTACGCCACTGGCTAGTGCGGTGGATCTAAATCTGAAGAGCACGTACTGGACACATTCTCCTAAGCGAAGTGATCGCTATCGCTATAGAAACCTGACATGCACTGACTCTAGTGGTTCAAAAGGGGTCCCAACCAGACCCTCGAGCACTATAGCTAAGTCTCACAAAGGAACTGTCACTCTGGTGGGCAGTCTCAACTGCCTAGCTCCGCAAATGAAGCAGGTGACTAGTGGGTGCTTTCCCACTGAGACCCTGTCAAAGAGAGTGTGGCAAGCCAAAATGGTGGCCACATAGACTTTTAGAGTACAAGGACATGTGCCTGAGGACAGCTTGTCTTGTAGGAACTTCAGCACTGAAACAACGTAGCAATGAACTGGGTCTGAGACATGAAGGTTCCAGAGCCGGGGATGAAATACTGAATACTCAGCTTCGTCCCTGAAAGCAAACCTCAGGAACTTCCTGTGTTGTGGCAAGATTTCTATGTGAAAGTATGCGTCCTTGAGATCGACTGTCACAAACCAATCCCCCGATTGGATCTGCAAGACAATCATCTTGATCATTAGCATTTTGAACTTTCTGAGGTTCCCGCAAAGATCTAAATTGGACGCAACCCCCCATCTTTCTTGGGAACCAGAAAAAAACAGCTGTAATAACCTGACTGTCTGTCTGGAAAGGGAACACGTTCTATGGCCCATTTGTCCAGCAGAGATTGCAATTCCTGTGTCAATAAATGCGATTGTTCCGGTTTGCATGACCTTCAGGACTTCTTCTTGGCTGAGATAATGGTCCTCAGATCCGACCTCTTGCAGGGCTTTATGAGGGACTGCTTTTGCGACTCTCGAGAGGCACCGGACTGAGTCACGGCGGGGGAGAAACTGATCAAAAGCTTCCGTGTGTCTTTTGGCCTCCCAGAACCTAATGACAACAGTGTTCACGGAGTCGCCAAATAAGCCGGAAGATGACACGGGAGCATCAAGGAGGAACATCTTGTCCTGGTCCTTGATGCCCATGAGGTTGAGCCACAGATTCTCTCTGCGGCAACCATAGCAGCCATGGAACGGCCAATGGAGCAAGCTATTTGCTTGGTTGCACAAAGAGACAAATCTGTGGTTCGGCGTAGTTCTAAAAACGCCTCCTCACTACTTCTCCCACCCGTGCTCAAGTCTTTCAGCAGGTCCGCCTGGTACGCTTGCAAAACCCCCATGGTTTGCAAGGCAGCACCAGCCTGACCAGCTGCTTGAAACGCCTTCCCCACCAGCAAAGATGTCATTCTACAGGGCTTTGGCTTTTTACGCGAAGTTGAGCTCCCAGGAGAGAGATAGCCCTCAAGTGTCTCTTCTACCTGGGGCATCATCACATACCCCTGCTCCTTAGTACCCACGATAATCGAATAAATCGACGTCATGGGTACAAAGATCAGGAGGAATATGGCTTATTCCATGAACAAGATAACTCGTCATGGAGATCTGAGAGAAAAAAGGGAGAGACCGATGTTGGGGTCTCTCCCCCTGGCCACCCAACAAAAACCTCATCGAATTTGGAGTGCCTGGGGTTCTCTTGCAGCCAGTTCAGTTTAAGCCTTTATAAGTACTAATAAACAGCCAATATGTTAATAATAGGCATGCAAATAAGTAACTAGTTAATAGTGAGAATTGTTCCCTATACTTGTCACGTGTTCTTTGTATTTTGATTTTGTTTTCCTTATGTTCCTGTCTCTTGATTCAGTTCCTGAATCAAACACGTTACCTCATCTACTAACCCTCATGCCATTCAAACTGGTATGACTTATAACATTTGTAAAGACTTATAAGCACAGTCTCTTATATAAGAGACTGAAATTTATCTTTTAGCAGCCTCTCATTAAATTTATTTTATTTCAATTAAAATAATTAGAACATAAGAACTATTAAAAAGTTCATAAAACATATGGAAAGAGATGAAAGTTTCATCCTTAATCATGGATCCAGGTCTTAAAGGGCACCTATTATGCCCCTGTTTACAAGATGTAGTCTCAGATGTCTCCAGAATGTGTCTGTGAAATTTCAGCTCAGAATACATCACAGATCATTTATTATATCATTTTTAAAATGCCCATTTTGAGTAGAAGCAGAAACAAGCTGTTTTAAAATGCACATGAACTGCTGCCAGGTGTCCTGCTCCCAGTCCCCTTTTCCAAAATAGGGTTGCCTTTAAAAAAAAAAAAAGTTTTTATTATTTGTTTTTTATAATAACATCTATTGCACTGAAATCATGCATTTCAAAGCCATATCAGTTTAAACTTCTGCTATAGGGTTTTCTGAGTGCACACATCTGAAGCACGCACACAGAAAGCCTTAAGGTACCGAAGCTTTCTCATAGAGAAGCGCTCACAGGTTGCACACGCTGCCCCCTCAAGGATAGAGCATGTGTGCTCACTTGTTTTGTTTCTTCGCAAGTCTATAATCTGTCATGTTAGCTTCCCCCTTAATTGTGTCCCATACTGTTGTGTGAAACTCGTAATTCTTTGTTATAATTGGTTCACTATCACTGAGTGCGTGTGGCCACTTGCAGGCAGCGAGAGAACTGTGCTCAATGTCGCTCAAAAACATCAAACACAGAGAGCAACCGGTAATGACCACAGTTCTCTCGCTGCAACAGCCAATAATATCGGGATCACATAGTTTTCCCTCTTTTCCTAGCTTTCCTTTGCTTTTAAATAGCTTGTCAACCGTGCACATTTTACTTTCACTTTCAATTTAGCGTCAATTCAGCAACAAATGCTTGAATTAAATTTAAGCAACAACAAAATACAATGTCAAATTTACTTACTATATGTTAGTCATATAACTTTAATAAACAAAACGAGTAAAAAAATACACCATGATATGCCTAATATAAAATAGCTAATACCTTATGCAAGTTTAAGTAGGTAGCCTATACAAAACTGAAAATCAATAAACACTGTGGAACCAAATAAATAAGAAACATAGAAAGTTTATTAGCAAAACAAGTAAGAAAGATTGGTGGCACAGCATAGCCCACACCTTGATGTAAAATAAAATGGGCTAAATAAATCACACGTTTAAATAAAGTAAAAATCAGCAAAAACAGTAGAACCAAATAAATAAGAAACAAATGTTTACAAAAACCTTCCAAAATCACCTTAGTTAAACAGAAGAGGTCAACAGGCTTTTCAAAATCCAAAATATTGCCAAACAGGCGCTTAAATCTTCCGCCATGGTCTTGTCTTGTGCACTTTATGTAGGCTATGTAGTCTATATAGTCTGTTCAGTATTTGTATAAAACTTTTGTTTTTCACCTACACACTGCAAAATTCTCTTGCAGGAGAAAGAATTCCCTTCCTAAATCATAAAATCAAGGGGAGTGGGGGTGGTGGAGACTGGATAATACTAAACCACTGTTCCCTCTTGAGGGAACTTGAAGTGCGTCGGTAACGACACTCTGGGGAATCCCCTCAGCGTAGCATGTCTGAAGCATGAATAAAAATCGCAGTGGGTGAAATCGCGGAGAGCTCGCCACGGCATTCACACCCACATGAGGAGCTTGTTGATGTGCTGACTCGTGCTGTGGCCAAACTTAACATTAACTGGCGACAAGACAGGCAGGAACTGCAAGTGGCAAGAAAATTGGATGAGCGCTTCCTATAGCACAGGTCTCAGCCTCAACTCCGGGGTTTGCCATTTTTTCCTCATCCCTTACGGGCTGATGTGTGGTCATGGACGGCCGCTTTGCAAGAGGTCTGTGGCATGCCCAACATTTCTCATGGCACATAAATTGCCTGGAAATGCTAGCGGTCCACAAGGCTCTGAGGAGTTTTCTCCCGGATCTCAGCAGTCACCATGTCCTAATATGAGCAGATAATATGTTGGTGGTCTCGTACTTTAACCATCGGAGGTCGCGTCCTCTGTGCAGACTGGCGCATCAGATCCTACCTGTGGTCCAAGGGGAAACTGTCATCTCTCAGAGCGATGTATGTCCCTGGGGACAAGAACCGGGGAGCAGGCGTCCTGTCAAGGCAGGGGTTGAGGCCCGGGGAATGGAGACTTCACCCCGAGGTAGTGAAGCCAATATGTGAGAGCTTCCCACTTCCCAGTGGAAGTGGATTTGTTTTTGTCTCGAGAGACGACCCACTGTCCACTGTGGTTTTCTCTCACGCATCCAGCCCCGCTTGGGTTGGATGCCATGATACAGATGTGGCTGAGGCTATGCCTGGATGCATTTCCCCCGATCGCTCTGCTCCCGGGAGTTCTGGAGAAGGTCTGGAGAGATGGGGTCAGTCTATTGCTGGTAGCCCCGTTTTGGCCGGCCCGGGTATGGTTCCAGGACATCATGTCTCAGGCTGGGGGCACAATATTTCACCCCAATATTTTACCCTCGGCCAGAGCTGTGGAAACTGTGGGTCTGACCCCTGAGAGGGCTCAGTACCTAGAGGCTGGCCTGTGGTCTGGGGTGATCGAGAACATGCTCAGTTCCAGGGCTTCCTCCACGAGAAGATTGTACGGCCTGAAGTGGAATGTGTTTTCCACATGGTGCAGAGAGCGTGAGTTGGACCCAGTTAACTGCCCGGTGGCTTCAGTGCTGGAGTTCCTCCAAGATCTCTTCTCAGCTGGCCTTACCCTGTCCACACTAAAGGTGTATGTGGCTGCCATTGCGACTTTCCACGCTCCTTTAGATGTTGGGCCTCTGGGGAGGCACCAGCTGGTCGTACATTTCCTCTGTGGTGCATGGAGGATGAGGCCTGCAACTCGTTCCAGAGTCCCAACTTGGGATCTGGCTGTGGTCCTTGAGGGGCTGTCACTTGCCCCCTTCAAACCTCTTGAGTCGTCTATGGTGAAGAACGTGACCTTTAAGATGGTCTTTCTCCTAGCAATTACTTCGCTCAAGAGAGTGAGGGATCTCCAGGCCTTGGCTATCTCACCGACCTGCCTGGAGTTTACCCCTGGAGGAGTTAAGGCCATTTTACATCCTAGGCCTGGCTATGTCCCCAAGGTGCCATCTAATGTGGCACAGCTGGTGGTTCTTCAGGCCTTCCATCCTCTGCCTCATGTGTCGGCGGAAGAAGAGAGGCTTCATCTGCTCTGCCCTATCAGAGCATTGAACATCTTAATTCAGAAGTCCTCTCATTGGAGGAGGTCAGAACAGTTGTTGTCTATCAGGTGCATGGTTTGCCTTCACCTGTTGCCTTAAGGGCCCACTCTATAGAGGCATGGCGTCCTCTAGGGCCCTCCTGTCAGGAGTCCCATTGCAGGAGATCTCCGATGCGGCTGCGTGGTTCACCCCGCATACTTTCATCAGGTTTTACAGCCTGCACCTCCCCTCCATGCCAGGTGTACGAGTGCTCTTGTCCTAAGTTATGCCTGGTTCAGCTTCACACGAGGACGGCATGTTTTGGTGTGGCGGTGTGGGTATCCGTTCCCCAAAGTGTCATTACCGACGCAGTTAGAGTTGCCTCGAGAGAAAACATCTTGTGTTACGACTGTAACCCTTGTTCCCTGAGAAAGGGAACGAGACACTGCGTCTCTTTACCACACCTCTCCATGCCCGGGAGCGGCTTGCTTCATCGCGAAAGCTGACTCTGTTGTGTGCCGGCATCCCTTTGTAGCTTCCGAGTATGCCATCACGTGTTATGTCATGACGCAATGCCAATCAGGATTGGAATAGTTTCATTCATGCTTCAGACGTGCTATGCTAACGGGATTCCCCAGAGTGTCGTTACCGACGCAGTGTCTCGTTCCCTTTCTCAGGGAACAGGGGTTACAGTCATAACCTGATACGTTTTCTGTAGGACTACACCACTTGTCACGCTGATTGCTTTCTCCATAGTGAACTGTAATGGACACAGTGTGAGTTTCCTTGAAAGGGAAACACATTTTAGTCACATTTTATGTGATGGCCATTTTTCATCCTTTCTCTAACTCTTTTTTTTCCACTTCAATACTTAAATGACTCTTTGTTATTATTGGCTAGTCTCTTTGCATGTGCCATAAGAATTGACAGTTACAGGTTGTATGTTTGCAAATGTGTCCAATAGACTTACTTTATTGGACCTGTATGTTCTTTTTTAACACTAATTTAAATTTCATTTGTTCAGTAATTATTTTCTTAATTTAAAATTCTTCTCTAATTCTCTGTCTGTCTTCCAGGTGTGTGGCCCTCGTCTGAAGCATAAATGTGAGGGGTTTAACTATCTTAATGGTCAGTGTGTGAAGATCAGTCCACAGTTTACTGCTGCTGACACACTGAAGCCAGCTTTCCAGGGTATTGCAACACTTTACTGATAATGCAACCTTACAACATTCACAATATTAATGTTTTAATGCTGTGTTCTAGTAAAATTGTACATTACATTGTCTCTATACCTAATTAAAATCAAATTATTATTTAGCCATTAAACAACAAATATATATGATTATATTATATAAATCTTATGTTAATATATTATATAATATTATTATCCTTTTTTATTTATTAAAATATGTATTTTTATCGAATGTCATGTAATTTGTGTTTTATATACTTGACATAGTTTACATTTGTCATTTATTGACATACCCTTACACAGACAAAACCTGTGTCCCAACTATATTATCCATTATGAATAAATGCAGGATTACAATAATTAGATGCCAAATCATAGTATGTTGCAAATATTATATGATTTTCTGGTAGATTACACATTATACATTACCTCTTACACTGCTGCAATGCAGTTTTGTGACAGATTTATTTATTTTTTTCTGTGTATTTTAGAGTGTCATGTTATTCCCCCTCTGGATGCAGTTATTCTGTTTGATGACTCTCGCAGTATCACCTCAGAAAATTTTGAAACAATGATCAGATTCATCAAGAACTTAACTGCAATGTTTTTGGATACACGAGCACAGGTGTGTATGTGCACATGGCAGTTTTTCTCTGTAGCCATTTAAAAACTTGACAAGTGTATGATGCCAAGTAGTGATTTAAAATCTGTTCAGTTTTTAAATGTCATGTAGTTTGAAAAAAAAATTAGCATTCAATTTGTTATTGTTATTGTTAATATTGTTTATGTGTCTTAGGTGGCAGTTGCCAAATTCTCCACAAGGGTGTCGGCTGTCTTTCACTTTGAGAACTTTGCAGTGAATAGAGACCCCGACCAACTAATGAAAGATGTGACCCAGGCACAGGGACATACATACACACCTACTGCAATACGTTTTGTGCTGTGAGTGCAAGAGTAATTGTATTCATGTTTATTAGTTTGATGGCTTGCAATGTCCTAACTCCAGTATTGCAATATATTTTGTTGTTCAATACAGAATAATTCTTAGCTGCTGTGATATGAATGAATGTCAGTCTAACACCAGAGTTGCAGTTTATTTCTTTGTATTGCTTTTTTATTCCCCCTCAGAGAAGAGATGTTTACAGAGAAGGTGGGGATGCGAAGCAACTCTCAGAAGTTATTGCTGGTGATTACTGATGGAAAATCAAATGACCCCAATGAGGAATTTAAGAATGTCATCCCGAAAGCCAATGAACGAGACATTACACGATTTGCTATTGGGGTAAACACAAATAATTAAATAAAATTGGAATAATATTACATCTTAAATACAGCTGAAACTCTATTGTGCATCAGTACAGAACTCATCTCTTAGAACTTATAAAAACACTTCCAAACATTTGGAGGTCAAGTGTGATATAAGGGAAACAGGTCAATTTAGCTCAAAGGGAATCAATTATAATTTTATAGGAAATCTGAACAGAATCACTGTTCTATGGCTGCTTACTGAGTCAGCTCGTGATTCATTGAAAGAGCCATATAACATCAACTTTGCAATGGATATTAATATCCAAAATATAGTGAAACCACTATTTATTAGCAAGGTAACAAGGTCGGCTTAAGACATTAACTTGTAAGCACAAAACACAAGATACTTCTCTTTTCAATATAAATAAGACTTTATTGGATAAATCTAGGACATATAAATTAATTTAACACATAAACACATTGTAAACATTGTAAAAGAAAAGAAACTAAAGGAAAAGACAGAAGTGTGACGACCTCCTCATGGTTTTTAAAGGAGCAGCTGGCATGCAAGCCAGGGAGCACTCAGAGAATGCAAAAAGCAGCGCCAAAAGTGATGGCAAAAAGCAATAGCTAAGAGCAAAATTTGATTCCAACAGGTTGCAGAAAGAGAGAAAATGAGGAAAGAATGAGCTTAGAAGAGTGAAAATATTAAAGATATGAGGTTTTAAGGTGGGCACAGAGGTCTAGGACACGGTTTAGCGGCAAAACGTAATATAGAACGTAAAACTCTCAATGGAAAAGAAAAGAAACTAAAGGAAAGACAGAAGTGTGACGACCCTCCTCATGGTTTTTAGAGGAGCAACTGGCATGCAAATCAGGGATGGCAAAAAGCAAAAGCTAAGAGCAAATTTTGATGGTGTCTTCAGTTTTTAAACTGGGCTGTTGGACACATCTCAAATGGTGTCTTGACCAATTAGACATTGTCTCAGCTCGGGGTGTTGTTATGTTTCTCCTCCCAATACAAAATCGACATTTTATCATTCACATGGTCAGAATTTTTTCCGCTCTTGCAGAGTATAATTTGGATGTGATTTCTATAACAAGAATATAATTCATTTTACCAAAAATTGATTGATAGAAAGTTAGTTTAAAGCATTAAAATTCAAACACAAACATAGTAAAAACGATTATAAACCTATAAATTATTCAATAGTTATTCAAAATGGCATACACAATGAGTAATTAGAACATGACAGTCAAATGTGTGGGTTACAAACGTGATATGAAGCTATGCAATAGAATGATATTCATTTAGAGGTGATATTCGTTTTAAGCATAATTTTGGTGCATCTACATGTAAAAGACTCTGTGTCGTTCTGTGAATGTGAGGACATGTTCTGTGTGGGAAAAAAAAGGTCAAAAGGGTTTAGAAGAAATCTTGGTCTGGTCTTTATCTCTTAGGTGGGGGAAGTTAATCTGAGGAAGTCTTTAGCTCATGATTTCCATCATAGATTTACATGTGAGGGTCATGCTGTGCATCTCTTTGACCATTAATCTTGGTTACTTGCCCCAAATTTGACAATCACCTTCCTGAGGTGGAATTATCAATAAGTGTTATTTTGTTCTAATGCTGCAAGCTGTTCAAACTGTGAAAGTGTTGGTTGGTTAGACTCACTTCAGGCTGGCTGGTACTGTGATCTGATTTACGATCATCCATGTTGTCTTAGGCCTTTTTGTGGAATTCAGCTCCTCATGTTTCAACAAGGTTCTGATCAAATCTTAAATTGGCTGAAACACTAGAGAGAACAGACCAGAGATAGGAAAAAAAAAAAATATATATATATATATATATATATCTTTGCATGATGAAAACTTTTAAGAATTAGAAAACCACTTCTGGCAATTTTCTATGATGAGAAGTTGTGATATTACCAGTAAATTATCACTATTATTCTATGTCCAAACAAAGAATAGGATTACATCTGTGAACACTCATACGGTCTGGAAGTGTTGTTTTTGTGTTCCACTGCAATGCTTACAAAAATACTATTATAAATTAATTTTAGAGAAATATTTTACTTTTAATACCATGAATGACAAGCATCTGTGTTCTGTCAGTGGTTTACATCATGGGAGTTTAGCATTATGTGAAAAAACAAACAAGAAAACATAATGCCTTCAACTTTGCAATCATTGTTTTTGTCTAGCATCATATAGTGAAATTGGATGAGCTCAGTTCTGTTTTATGGCAATTATTTTTCATGAACTGTAACGTGTGCAAAGGATTGTAATTATGATTAGAGGACTACTAGAGAGACTATAATTAGAGAACTGATGCACACTTCTTTTCATGTGGATGGATAAACAAAATGGCAGAGATCTTTAAATGTCATTTGCAATTATTGACATCACACACTTTTGTATTTTGGTTCTGTCGTATGAAGAGTATCTTAAAAGTAAGACTGAGGCCCTGTTTACAACTGGCATTAACATGCGTTTTCGTCGATCCGATCACAAGTGGACAATGCTTACAGGTGTAAACAGGGTGTAAAATATTTTGAGCTTGTCCACTTTTGACCACATACTGTACAGACAGGGTCAAAAACGCATTCGATTGGATTGCTTTCATGGTGTAGATGCGCAAGTGCTTGAATGCATTTGAACAGCTGCTAAAGACTGCCTACTGACCAAATATTGACGTTCAAAATCAATAGTAGCAGTCAATTTTTCGCAATGAACATTAAATGTCTGCCTTTGCATACGAAAATGTTCGAGCCACTGATAATCATCAAACATACCGAGCACAATGTTTTTCCACCACTCCTGACTTTATAATGTGAATCCACAGGGTTCAGCAGGGTTTTGAGGCTACCATTGCTGAAACAAAAGCAGCTGCTCTCCGCATTTTTCTCTTGTCTAATTTTGCGAACGTGTGAAATTTGTCTGAGCTTAATATTAATATTGGTGCGCGATAACTTTAGCCCTCTTGTATGTGTTTTAATGCTGACAGAGGGATCTACCCATCCACCCTCCTCTTGACATAATTAGCACCACGGGGGTAATCTGGTCAGAAGTGGTCGAAAGTGAACAAACGAGATGGATTAAAATGCCAGGTGTAAATGGGTATGTGTTTCCATTGTCCACTTGTGATCCGATCAACCAAAACGCATTTCAATACCAAGTGTAAACAGAGCGCGAAAGCTTGTGTAAACAGCTGATACAGCTGTGTATTTACAGAAAAAGTAAGTCCAGTACACTCTTAAAAATAAAGGTGCTTTAAAAGGTTCTTCACAGCGATGCCATACACCACAAAATCCAAAAGTTTATCTTACTTAGATATAATTTGTTATACTTATTAGGTTTCATTAAGTTACAGCTACTTTCAAGGCAAATAAAACAATTTACTTGCTGTTTTGAGTGACACTTACTTAAACTATTCAAGTAACCTCAAAGGAAGCAATGAAATAAATACACCAGTGAGATGCAGCAGTGCAATATGTTGCTGATGTGGAACATAACAATAGAAGAAGAAAAGGGAAAAAAAAGAGTTCCCCTTCAGTCGTTTACTACGACGTTACATATGGGAACTCGCTTGAGAGACCAATCATCTCTGAGCCTTATTCAAAAGGCCAATGAACATTGGTGAGTGGTATTTGCATGCCGAGCCACTCCCCCGTACATATGGGTATATAAGATGGCGGCATGCAACCACTCATTCAGATTTTCGCTTCGGAGCCTTTATGTCCGAGCCTGATGACCAAAAAAAAAAAAAAAAAGAGTTCCTGTATCAAGAGTTGACACTCTCTCTGCTGGCGTGTTGCCAACTAAAAGAGCAATTTCTAAAAGAGCATTTGGCAGCCGCCAGCGTGATCCTGCGGGCACCAGAGCCTTTTGCACACCAGCGAGCAGCCCATTTGAGTGCACAGTTGTGCCGCGGTTCCTCCCTGGGCAAACCGGGATCTAAAAAGAGGGATCGGCCGCATCTCTCCTCCAGGGTGTGTAAGCTTTCGTCCGCTCTCGCGGGCAGAGCTTACCACGCCTCTGGACAGGCTGCCACTGCCCTGCACGCCATGGCTACCCTGCAAGTTTACCAAGCCCAGGCGTTGAAACATCTGCACAAGGGTGGCTCTGACCAAGGGGCTATGCAGGAACTCCGTGCCGCCACCGACTTTGCCCTCTGGGCGACAAAGGTCACGGCACGTTCCCTTGGCCAGGTGATGTCCACAGTTGTGGTCCAGGAGCGACACCTATGGCTGACCTTGGCCCAGATGGAAGACGTCGACAAAGCTCGCTTTCTCGACGCTCCCATCTCCCAGGGCGGCCTATTCGGCGACACCGTTGAGGACTTCGCCCAGCAGTTCTCAGCGGTTTAGAGGCAGACGGAGGCGATAAAACACATCCTGCCCCACCGCGACAGTGCCACCACGTCTCCGGGCCCTCAACCTCCGCCTGCCCGTCGCCTGTCCGTCCGCCCAGGTACAGAGGCGTCCTACCTACTACTGTCCACTCGGACACACATGCCGCTGTCCTGCGTGCGGAGGTTGCAGTCCTACTGGCGAAGGATGCAATCGAGCCTGTCCCTCCAGCCGAGAT
>JAHKKF010493097.1:0-18028 GCA_019740295.1 Labeo calbasu
TTTCCACAAGTTGATATGATTCTTTAGGGTCTCAATGAAAAGTCTATAATATACTTTGGTTAAAAATTCTCAATGGTAGTGTAAAACAACACCCTTTTCACCTTGCCAAAATCAGCTCTGGTTCTGGTTGAGGTTGCTTTAAATGTTAATGAGCTCTGCTCGCCCCGCCCCTCTGTTCTCTCTGTGGAGTGATGAGCCTGTGCGAAATATGTACAAATAAGGACATATCACTGCAGTTTCCAATAGAAATGTCCACTGAGTGGCACTAAAAGAGTGTTCAGTTTTTTCCCATGGAACAGATGAACATACATATGGTATGTTTTATGTGACGTTGGTTTTGTACGTGTCACCGCAGTTCTGGCTTGAAATGTCCATTGAGTGCCACTATAACTAATGCTCTGTGGTGTTTTAAAATAACAAACCATCTGCACTACACCTAAACTTACCCGACAGAATAAACAAAAGCGAATGTGACATAAAAACGCAATCGCAAGCATGCCATTTTAGCTTGTTTTTTGAACTCTCATCTTTCGGCTCCTTCATCACGAGTCATGTTTTTGACTGGATTCTTACCCAAGGATTCCGCATCCTAAGTCCAATTCCGTGCCAGCTGAGCTAACAAGCAAGCTTGTTATGTCCGGAAAGTGAAACATATGGAGCTTTAATTATAACTGTGTACGAAAACGATTACAAGAGCTCGCTGTTTTACCGCCTCTAGTGTTAATTTCTGTTGGAAACTGTAGTGATATGTACTTATTGGTACGTATTTCGCACCTTGCGAAAAAGTTCCCAGAAGAACATTTTTGTCATTAGATCAGGTAGGCCAAAGGAGAATAAATCTTTGTGTATTTCCAAGCAACACACAATAGTGGCGTTCCTGAATGAATCAGTGAATGACTCAGTTGAGTAAATGATTCAAAGACCCACTCATAAAAACAGTAGCAGCATTCGAAAATCTGAAGCATGTACTATTTTGGAAATAACTTTGAAACCATTAAAAAATATGTTCTATATAATATAAATGTGTAAAGTATGAATGCAATCTCTAATATCTCGATCTCTATACTAAATGCATTTTAAATGAATCAGTTGTGTAAATGATTCAATTACTTATTCTTAAAAACAGTTATTTAATTCCTGAATGAATTAGTGAATGAATCAGTTGGTTGAAAAACACAATGACTCTTCATAAAGACTTTTGTTATTTGTTTCATCCATTCTGAATGGACTGAATTGTACTGAATTTTTAATGAATCGGTTCAGCAAATAATTCGTTCATTCACCTATAGAGACAGTCACGTATGCCTACTGATGTAACAATGTAATATGCAAATGGAGACAGTAAAACCCCCATCCTTAATGCTGTACAATTAGCTTTATATTGTCTACTGCATATCCTCATTTAGATCTCTCATAGATTACAGTAACCACTCTCTGAACTATTTCTCCTCTCATTCACAGTGGGATGCAATTAGCAAAGTTCGAGTAAGAGCGAGTGAAAAAGAGATGGTGAGAATGACAGCCTAGACTCTATATTTCTCTAAGCATGCTGGAGGTGTTTCCTGCAAGTTTTATGTGGTAATTATACAGTGTAGATGTCTCACCCCTGGGCAAAGGTGAGAGGAACTCACAAGATTAACCATCTTCATGGAGCTGCCCTTTCTCATTCACCTCGCACAGCCAGTTTGCTGTCTAATAACACTCCCTCCGACATGGGTTAGAGAGAAGAGACCTGCCATGTAAAAGGAGGTCACCATCTACGGAAAAGCGGATGGAGGAAATTACCTGCCCAGAGATGCTGAAGAATCATAGAGGGTGCATTAATCTTTAAGCAATGGGACACAGGTCCAAAACGAGCATGTGTAAACCCAAGGTAATCGAGCCAAGTAGCAAACATATTCCCATATTTTTGCTTGTGTGTCTTTGTGTTTCTTTTTCGTATTTTTGTGCATGTGTGTGTGTAATAGGTTGCAGGTTAGCAGGCAGCATGAATGTGTTCCCCAGTCTCAGTTCCTGCTGTGAGGGCCACACAGAAAGACACAAACACTGTAATACGACAGCCCAAAACAAACAAACAAACAGCATTTTTGTGGTAATGGCTGTGATTAAGAGATAAGGGAAGTAAGAGGGAGATAAAGGCCACCCCCAGCGCTGACCTTCAGAAATGGCACAGCTCTTTCAGTCAGCTGCCGTTCACACACTCCCAGCATGCAGAGTCAGGATTAGAGGCAGTTGAGAGTTGCTCTCATTCTGTCATTATGCAGAAACAATCGGCAAACATCTCAATATATCTAGATGGTCGGAAGTTCTCACAAATTGACTTCTAAATAACAAATAAAGTTCTGTTTTTGCAAGCGACAATGATGTACTAGTTGTAACGCCATGGCAGAAGTCATTGGCTGCACAGACGAGCACAGAACACTATTTAGAGTCCCAGCCTCAAAGGAGACAAAAGCATTAGATTTATTGATTTATTTACTTTATATTATGCTGCTGCCACACAGATCTAATATAAACCTGATTTCTTTCCCAGCTTTTTACCTTCACAGACATAACTGTTTTTGTAACTCCCTTTGAGTTTTTAAAATAAGCTTGTGTGTATTTGACAGTTTAAGCGCAATAAGACATGAAAGAGAACTAGTATGGTTTAAAACGCATGATTTTAACATGAAAGACATGATCATCAAAACCAAACAGATGTTTTTTAGCAGAGTATCTGAGGTACGAACTGTAAAGGCACAGCTCTATTCTGAAAAAAGGGGGTGGGGAGCAGCAGCTCATTTGCATTTAAAGATACAGGCACGAAAACGGCATGTTTCTGCTTTCACTCATAATGAGCATTTTCAAAATGATTTAATATAATACATGATCTGAGGGGTATTTTGAGCTGAAACTTCACAGACACATGTTGGGGACAGTTGAAACTTATATTACATATTGTAAAAGGTGCATAATAGGTTTCCTTTAAATTTACAATATAATTATTTACAATACAGCTAATACCACTATTGAATCTCTGATTATATTCGTAGTTATTTTCTACATTTCCACTGCAATAATCTGCAGAATTGTCATTATTTCCAGTGAACTTGTTTCTTTCACTTTTCTTGTATAAATATTCTGTGCGGATCAATAGTTACAAACACTTCTAAAATATTCACCAAGAATGCAAAACAAAAAAAAAAAACATTGAATGACCAATTCTCTTTTTAAAACTCCTCATATGAGTGTCTGCATGTATAAACCAGTTTAGACAGTTTGCAAGAATGTTTAGCGTCTTTGGTATGAAAATGATCGCTGCTAGACGTTGGTGGAATGAACGAAGCTTGAGAGAGTTGTGAGTAAGGGCGCAGGCGCAGCCTCCGTGTTGCCAGATCCATCTATTATAAGCCTCTTTGGACTTGTCTTTTCCACTTAATTTGACAAGTTAGAAAGTTAATAAAGTGGGGAGTTTTAGGTTTAACGACATCTTTATCTTATTTACAAAACATTTAACTAATTTAGCTTATTTTGTTATTTATTTATTTGGCACTTAAGCTGACAGTAATCCAAAAAACCCTTGGGCAGGTTATTGCTGACAAGATAACACATTCGGTAAGGCAATCACAAAATCATATTATCTGTCAGAAATGTTATCAAAAACAGAAGCATTTAACGTTAAGCATTTAAAGTTGCCAGTTGCAACTATTATAAGCATCTTTGGACTTGTCTTTTCCACTTAATCTGATACTTTAGAAAGTTCATAAAGTGGCGAGTTTGCGTTAGGGATTAGCGATATCTTTACTGTATATTATTTACAAAAGATTTAAACTAATTTTGCTTTTTTTTTTAGTTTTATTTGTTTTCATAGTAATATCTGGCAACATTGCATCGCCGGCACTTAAACGGATAGTTATCAAAAAAGCCCGTGGACAGGTTATTGCTGACAGGATACCACATTTGATAAGGCAAATGCAAAAACATCATGATAGTATCTGTTAGAAACATTATCAATGTTATCAAAAACAGTAGCATTTAACACTAGTTGCCAGTTCCAACTATTATAAGCATTTTCGGACTTGTCTTTTCCACTTAATCTGACATTTTATTAAATTAATAAAATGGGGAGTTGGTGTTTAGGGTTAGTGATATCTTTATCTTATTTACAAAAGATTTACTAATCTAATTTACTAAACTAATTTTGCTTTATTTTTCATTTATTTGTTTTTATTCGTTTTCATAGCAATATCTGGCAACAATGCATCGCCGGCACTTAAACTGACAGTAATCCAAAAAGCCCACGGACAGGTTATTGCTGACAGGATACCACATTGGGTAAGGCAAACACAAAAAAACATCATGATACTATCTGTCAGAAATGTCAAAAACAGTAGCATTTGACATTAGTACTCAGATCTGTAGAACAAGTAGGTATACAGAACGAAATTAAATATGCAAACGCTAGCCATAAAAAAGTCTGCTTAATATTTTTCATTTAATTTTTATTTTTAAAAAGAAATAGTTTGAATATAATTTTTTGTTAATGTTAAAGTTCATTTCTTTCAAAAACATGTAAAACAATTAAATATGTACCATATAGTAAAAAAACGTACTATATAGTATTTGAAACATAATACCTAATTTTTTTCCCAAACGATTTTTTAAAGATATAAGGCAGTATGCAGTACGTTAGTATTCCATAGTCATTTCAACACAGCCAATATCTTGAGTCAGATGTGATATACATTACACAGAATCACTCTCTCTAAGCCTTGATTGTGAATTTTTGAAGCGGCCATTTCTCGTGTGATTATACTCCAATCAATATGCTTCCCATGCCAGCACTATTGATCCGCCCAGTCATGTGTGCTCACCACATCTGGAGTGGAAGCAGGCTGGATTGTTTCAGCATTGCAGTAGATATCAGAAATGCACAATGGATTCCACCTCCCTCTGCCAGTGGACAGATTACTGCAGGACTCAGAAACGCCCATGTGTGTCAGAAACAAATTCCACCTGCCATCGATTTGTGATAGCGGTGCTAAACAAGCCATGTTGCAATCATGTGAGATGTGGTGATGGCATGTGTCGAAATTAATATGTAATGTCAGGAGTCGGGCTGTTTGATTGACAGCTGGAGATATGTGGATATGAATGCGAGAGGTGGGTTGCTCTTTCAGCTGAGAACAAAACGTGGAGAGAAAAAAACCCCGGATCGATTCATTAGCCAAGAGTCAGAGTTCCTGAGAGACAGCAATCTCAAGTGAGTTCTATTGATTTTCTTTTTCAATTATGTAGTGAAAGGTAAATCACAGTCAGTGGCGTTTAAAAATGAGCAGAATAAACACAAACATGGAGAGTGTGTGAACCTAAAATTACACCAGCACACAGCCATATCACACTCTTTGCAGACCTGTTATCGATTCTGAGATATGGCTGGGCTTGTGTGCATTTGTGTGAATCATATGTGCATCTAAATACACTGTTGGGGTTGGGGCTGTCAATTGAGCGTGTTAAAGGAAAAATTCACCCAAAAATGAAAATTTGCTTAAAATGTACTCAGGCCATCCAAGATGTAAATGAGTTTGTTTTTTTGGTCAGTTTTGGAGAAATTTAGCATTACATCACTTGCTCACCAATTGGATCCTCTGCGGCGAATGGGTGCCGTCAGAATGAGAGTCCAAACAGCTGATAAAAACGTCACAATAATCCACAAAGTAAACAATTGTTTCCAACTAAAATATGAGCCCTCAACCCATAATATTGCTTTCTCCAGTGAAAAAGTAATCTTGTCTGAATCAGGAGAGAAATCAAGCACAACAAGCAAACACAAGCATTATTTTGGATTATGGACTGGTATTTTGGCCTTAATGATGGATTTGTTTCTTACAAACATGCAGCTTTTCCCTTCACATTAAGATTAACTGATGGACTGGAGTTGTGTTGATTACTTATGGATTATTGTGATGTTTTATTAGTGCTGTCAAACAATTAATCGCGATTAATCGCATCCAAAATAAACATTTTTGTTCACATAATGTGTGTGTACTGTGTATATTTATTATGTATATATAAATACACACATACATGTACATATTTAAATTTTTTTTATATATATTAAAAATATTTAAAAATAAAAGTATTGTTAATATTAATTTATATAACATCAATTATATGAATATAAATATATACACGGAAATATTTTCAAAATATATACTGTATGTGTGGATTTATATATACATAATAAATATACACAGTACACACACATATGTAAACTAAAACTTTTATTTTGGATGCGATTAATCGTTTGACAGCACTAGTTTTTTCAACTGTTCTGACGGCACCCATTCACTGCAGAGGACCCACTGGTGAGCAAATTATGTAATGCTACTGTAAATTTCTCCAAATCTGTGTCGACAAACTCATATGCATCTTGGATGAGTGTGAATATATTTTTAGTTTTTTTGGGGGGGGGTGAACTATTGCTTTAAGTACATTTAATTATGAAAAACATCCAAATTTTAATTTTTTTACTTTAACTTACATTTAACTTTTCTGTTTTTGTAGGATTCAAATCCGCATAACATGCCCAAAACCTAGCTCTAAATTGCCAAACAATATCAAGGGTTCCCCTCTGGGTCACATTGTACCTCAAAAGTATTTGGGAAGGTCTTATAATGCGTTCATTTTATGTGACTTGAGCGAGGTAATAATGGAAAATAGCCTGCCACAAATATCACTGAAGCATCAGCATTGTTGTGGCAACATTAGAGTGAAAAGAATTGCTCTAAAATGAAGCACTTCATTATGAATTAAACTGCTTTTAATGCTTTTAATGCCAGCATTCTAATGGGTTCATTTGTGTGTCAGAATGTGTGGGTGGATTCAATAAACAGGTACAGAAAAATGAAAGGAAAATAGGCTGAGTGTTTGTGAGATGCTAATAAGAATTAAATGACTTCTAGTAATTTTGATAATGATAATAGGTAACACTCAGCCTTTCGTTTTTTCCCTTCGCGACTCAAATAAACACACACTATTAGAAGAATCACTGATTGTTGTCAGTTTGATTTCGAAATTATGAGTATGTGGAGACTCGGATGATTTTTAGGGGCAGAATTTGGAGGTTTGCTGGATGCATGTCTTTCTGGTACCAGGTGATGGCGCTGTTTTCTCTAACCTGGCTAAACTAGGTTTTCCCACACACTGCCTCAGTAAAGGAACAAACAAAAACACACATTTATTGCACCACAATGTATATATTTTAACAGCATTTACCTACAGTAACAAATACACTAAATAACTCTAAAATGATGCTCAAATTTGTAATAATTTACATTATAATTACACTAGATGAATTATTTGTACTGTATTAGTTATAGTGTTTAGGGTATATAGGGTATTTAGTATTTCTATAGGGAATATTACATTTTAGATTTTATATATATATATATATATATGTGTGTGTGTGTGTGTGTGTTTGTGTGTGACCTTGGACGACAAAACCAGTCTTAAGTAGCACTGCTTTGTAGCAATAGCCAAAAATACATTGTTTGGGTCAAAATGATCAATTTTTCTTTTATGCCAAAAATCATATTTAGTAAAGATATTAAGTAAAGATCATGTTCCATCAAGATATTTAGTAAATTTCCTACCGTAAATATGTCAAAACTTAATTTTTAATTAGTAATATGCATTGCTAAGAACTTCATTTGAACAACTTTAAAGGCGATTTTCTCAATATTTTGATTTTTTTTGCACCCTCAGATTCCAGATTTTCAAATAGTTGTAACTCGGCCAAATATTGTCATATCCTAACAAACCATACATCAATTTAAAGCTTATTTATTCATTTATGATTTATTTATTTATGACATATAAATCACAGTTTCAAAAAAAATTACCCTGACTGTTTTTTTGGTCCAGGGTCACACACACACACACACACACACACACACACACACACATACATACATATACATATATATGTATGTATATATATATATATATATATATATATATACCAGCCTGCAGTCCCCACAATGTAAAAAAATGATTAAAAATAGTAAATGATGTTTATCTGAAAATGTAACAATGCAAACATGTTTGCTGTAAGGGGTAGGTTTAGGGTTAGGGTTGGGTTAGGGGATAGACAAAATTGTTTGGTCAGTATAAAAACTATAGAAGTCTATGGAAAGTCCCAACAATTCACAAAAACGTGTGTGTATATACACATACTCTTTACTATAATAACGAATACACTAAATAACTCTGAAATGATGCTCAAATTGGACTTCTTTGCTCAAAAATGATTTTTTGGTAGTAAACATGTATGTTTATATAGCTATACCATAGAGCAAGGTTCATAATATTAAATTTAATAATAGATTCATAAAACTTATCCTCCTAGGTTTATTTCACATCTAGGGACAAATTCGTTCTTAAACTATAAGTAAACACACACTATCCTGAGTCGAAAAATTAACACGCAACCAACACATTCATTCATGAAATTAAAAAAAAAAAAAATAGCAATATTCTCCCCTATCCACCTTGACAGAAAGCCTTGCAACTTGTCTCATTTGTGTGTGAGATGAACTGTCTTGTGGTTCAGACTGCCGCTCGTGCCCTCGTTTTCCCCCCAAAGACAGAGGCCTAGCCTTCCACGTGATCACGCCACGCTCAGTTAATTCCTGCAACGACACTGTAGCCTTCATGCTGGATGGATTCCCGCAGAGGCCTTGGCCCCAACGAGCCACAGGAGCCTTGTGCCGAATACAGCGACAGCATGGCGCATGCCTCTTTTCCAAGGTCACGGGGAGGACAGTGCAGAACAGCACGACATATGACCACCGTTTCCCTGACTCAAGACAGAAATGAATAAAAAGAGGCGAACAAGATGAGAAAGTGAGAGAGGAAAATGCTTCGCAAACATGTAACCAGAAAGGAAAGAGCACTACTGGGGAAGCCCAGAAATAGACTAGCTAATGTTTCAGTGCAGAGGCCTGACCCCTGCATTGCAAGTGAAATTCATGAAAGCAGCAGGAGGAGAATATCAGTTTCTCTGCTTCTGTCTCACATCGATACGCTCGTGTCTGGGGAAGAGGAAAGAGGAGGCAGAGTTTCTAAAATGCACCTAGATGTGATTTCCTGTGATTTCCATTACAGGATGATATTTAGTAAACATTTATGAGCATCGGAAATATGCCTCTAAATCATACGTGGGGAGCGTATGGCTATGTTTCGGATGCAGACAGGAATATTTCCATGTGCATCTGTGGATTTCAGCACCTGCTGTTGGACAGCTCCCTCCCCCTTACTAGGGATATTATAGGCATCTCACTCACTCATACACACACTCAAACATAGCAAAACTCTATCAGCACAACAGATGCAAATTTGTTAATATACTACAAATGGCATGTGTGAGTGTGTGTGTGTGTGTGTGTATGTGTGTGTGTTCGCTTGTTGCTTTGATGGATAACTGTGCGTTTTTTTTCTCCCAGGTTCGGACATCTGTCCACACAGCTGCTGTAGCTGTTCTACTGTACTCCATTATCAAAGTTTAATAGTGTTTGTCAAATCTCTCCCGGTCTCATTTTCAAAGCCAGCACGCTGAAAGGCACTGCATCAACCTTTAAATGACGATAAAACGCCTCAGATTTACAGAGTGTTATGCCTTATTACACGGCTCTCTGAAATACTCGATTCTAATTGGTCAGTCGTGGCATTCAGCAGGCTGATATGTGACCCTGAACCACAAAACCAGTCTTAAGTAGCACAGGTATATTTGTAGCAATAGTCAAAAATACACTGTATGGGTTAAGATGATTGATTTCTCTTTTTATGCCAGAAACCATTAGGATATTAAGTAAAGATCATGTTCCATTAAGATACTTTGTAAATTTCCTACCGTAAATATATCAAAACTTGATTTTTGATTAGTAATATGCATTGCTAAGAGCTTCATTTAGACGACTTTAAAGGCGATTTTCTCAATATTTTGATTTTTTTGCACCCTCAGATTGAAGATTTTCAAATAGTTGTATTTCGGCCAAATATTGTCCTATCCTAACAAATCCATACATCACTGGAAAGCTTGTTTATTTAACTTTCACATGACGTATAAATCTTAATTTTGCAAAATTGACACTTATGACTGGTTTTGTGGTCCAGGGTCACATAAGTCGCTGTCGTTCAATCTGTATCCACCAAATTTAAAATGCAGGAGCGAGCTGACACAGCAATTTGTAACTTGTATGTGCGAGACTTCCGGTGTCATCCGCTTCCAGTGCTAAACAGGTGGTTATCCTGCTTGATACTGCAAACTGGAATTTCTTATCATATTATTTTGACGTATTTATGTATTTATAAACAAACTGGTTTGTAGTGCAAATACACTGCCCTCCAAACGTTTGGAAATGCCCTAGAAAAGTGGGGTTTTGGACAATACTGGCACGAATCCTTTTTAATTTGTGATAATTTTGCACTGATAAGGGACAACACAAACTACGAAAACATATTTTATTACATAAACAGTTTATACATAGAAAAACTTAAATTTTCGATTCATCAAACTATCCACCATTAGCAGCCATTACAGCTCTGCATAATCTGGGCCTAAATTCGTTGCATTCTAAACTTAATTGGCAATCAATTGTTGAAGCTATTAAGGTGTGCTGACCCAAAAATCGTTTAAAAACCTAGGCCAAGTTTAAACCAGTAACCAGGCATCACACCTGGCAAAGGGGCATGTCTGACTTTGACATGTATATATTGCCATTATGTAATCAAAATGAAAATGATTATTGCTGGTTTTCAATGATAATGTCAAGTTACTTTAATATATTTGCACCATAAAATGATAAGGATTTATGCTGATATCGTCCAAAACCACACTTTGCCAGGGGTGTTTCCAAACTTTTGGAGGGCTTTGTAGTTTTAAAAAATTAAAAGAATTAAAAGAATAAATACCGTTTTGTGGCTCTTTAATGTGTCGTGACAGAGCGCTGACATAGCGCCTCAGTTCAATCATCGATCTTCTCTTCCTCTTCACTAGTTATAGCATTAGTAAACATGAATGAACAGCAGAAGTATTGTGTTTCAATCGCGAAAAGACTGAAAACACACCATTTTTCAAGTTCAAGTTGTTCGACGTTAATCTACTCTCCCGTCTGGTTTGTTTGTCAGACAAATGTCAGATTCGGCGTTATGATTGGTCAGATCGCCTGTCAATCAAACTCCCAGCGAATAGTCAATTGGCGCCCTCTTGTGTCTATTTTATCGATTGTAGTGAAAATAACACAATAAGTGAAAGCGTTAAGATAATATAAAGCAAAAATATAAAAGTAATTCAGCTTAAACAAACACTTCGTGTTTATGTATTTATTTGCCTTGAAATAAGCGGGAAATGATTTTTACATGTTACAAGGGGCAGCATGAAAAGAGCTTTGTAACAAAATTAACAAAAACGTCAAAAGCTGACAGAGCTCCCTAAAATATGATTAGAACTACCCCTGAATGAGAAACAGGCTTTCGCTGCTCCTTTTATAAGTGCATGATCCTGAATGGATGCTATCTAATCCGTTTAGAGCTATCTGTGTGTCTCGCTGAAATTAAGTGATCACCTACTGCTGCAGTAGAGATATATCCAGGCATAAAAGATGGTTATCCTGGTTTATGACTGGCATCTTGCTTGGTGGGCTTTGGAGACCACTTCAACAAATAGCTAACACACATATAATTTATGATGTAAATAATAAAAGCAATCAATCAGTAAATAGATAAATGACAATAAGTGACCCTGGACCAATAAAACCATAGGGGGAAATCACTGAAATTTTGAAATTGGGATGTTAGTTATGGTTTGTTAGAATATGACAATATTTGGCCTAGATACAACTGTGAAAATAGGGAATCAGTGGGTGCGAAAAGATCAAAATATTGAGAAAATCAACTTTAAAGTTGTCCAAAGAAGTTCTTAGCAATGCATATTACTAATCAAAAATTAAGTTTTGATATATTTACAGTAGGAAATTTACAGAATATCTTCATGGAACATGATCTTTAATATCCCAATGATTTTTTGCATAAAAGAAAAATCAATAATTTTGTTCCATACAACGTATTTTTGGCTATTGCTACAAATATACCCATGCTACTTGAGACTGGTTTTGTGGTTCAGGGTCACATATGAATCAACATGGCAACTTTCACAAACTAACACTAATGTCATTACAAAGCAAAGTCAGACAATAGCTAGTGAGAATCTCCACACACATTTATGACCTTCTCTGATAAATAAAACTTATTTTAACAAGACCACAGGCAGCAAAAAAAGAAGACAATGCGATAAAAAAAATGCAGAAAATGTTTAGTTTAGCTGTGCGTTTTCATATATACATCCCAATTACGCACACAGAGAAGCTGCAAACTATTTGGTATTTAATGATTAGTTATGTCTAAAATCTTCTTTTCTATAAAAAGAATAGCAAGCAGTACATCTTCCCCAGCTGAGCAGTTAATTGGCACCAAACAGTTCTTCCAGTTTTCTTATTTGTAAAGGAAATGTAAAAACGTCCTGTGCTGTGTAGACAGGACAAGTAAAATCTAAAGTAATGTCATCTGGGTACATTTATGAAAAGATGTGTCTATGTTAATGAAACAGGTCAGCTTTGTTCATCCAACAGTATAAGCTGATATTCAAAAACTGCTCATATACATTAAAATGCTCTCTTCACCCTGAAACTGTGAGACACTCTTGAAGGACACACTTTAAAGTCTGCTGAAATTCCACTCTAATCTAGCCTTTTTAAAACACCATTGTAACATTCTCTTGTACATCAAAACATAATAATTAAAATCTGCCGGAAGGTAAAACTTAATGAATCAAAAATAAAGGACAAGTAGGTTTCCATAGAAACATGTATAATTATGATAATTAGTCCGCCATGAATGTTGAATTCAACCGAATTAGGTAAATATGCAGACAAAGGCGGATAAAGAAGAACGGTCCTCTTTGACGTTTTCAGTGTACACTTGAAGCTTTACCTGTTTATGGAATCTATCTGATAGACACAAGCTCTTCTGCTTTCACACATTATAAGAACAAAGGACCCTAGAATTATCATAGCCTACTCTAATTTTTCTCTCATGAATATTCATGCCACCATGTCATTATGCTGCCATAAATCTTTTTTTTTTTTCAGTATAAGTCTACAGTTCTGACCTCTCCAAATCACCAGCGCTCCCAATCATGAGTAATACATTATTCAGGACCTACACTGATTGTCTAAACAACATCATCTAAGCAAAAAAAGCCATTTAATGAAAAAGTTTTTTGTATCAACATGATGAATGAGTACATAGCAAAACTTGTAGACTTTGTTTCTTAATTCAAGCATGACGAATGATGAAAAATTAGTTAAATTGGGCTATTTAAACCAGGCGGAAGTGAAAAGTTTTTGTTGTCATTGCATAAAATGCCATTTATGATCTTACTGTTGTGATTGACACCAAGTCTGTGTACTGCAGAGTCTGTTTATTGTTGAAGGCTAAGACAAAAATGTAGTATTCATAAAACCAATAAATTGGTGTGGTATGGTCCCTTGTTTGTACTGAACACTTAGACTACCCACTGTTCTTTAGAAAAATTATCTAGGTTCCAAAATTATTTGGTTTTCCAGCATCTTTTACATATTTGAACCCTTTCCAGCAATGACTGCATGATTTTGAGATCCATCTTTTCACACTGATGACAAGTGAGCAACTGGGGGTGAAAACTTTTGAAACAGAATGAAAATGTGTACATTTTCCTTAGTTTGTTTAAATATTAGGGGTGGGTAAACAAATTAATTTCTCGATTTTAATCGTTTCTAATTTTTTACGGAGCGATATCGAATCTTAAATCCCAATAATCAATTATTATCTATCTGTTTTCAGTTAACGTTAATGAACGGAACAGTGTAGCGCCGCCTACCATCCAATAAATGGCAATAAACTTTGTGCTTTGTTACTTTTGATATAAAATAAAGTCTCAGGTTTCAAATTCTGTCTATTTTATTAGGGTATAATATTCAAACAATAAATGCCGTTTTGGCGCTTTTTAGTGTGGAGTGACAGATCAGTTCAAGAGAAGCGGCTGCGTGAACTGATCATCTCCTTCGCTTTAATAAACTTTCAGCACAAAATAAACATGAATAAACATCCGAACATATGTTAAAAGAAAGATTACAACTTACCAAATCTGTATCATATCTAATGTAATCGCTCAATCAGTGTTTCAACCGTGCAAAGACATCAATAGCTTGTAAACAATCATGTAACGTCATATGACGACACATTTACCTCAGAAAAAACATATTCAGTGACTATAAACTTGTTAGTCAGCTAGAACAAAATTAACATTTTGTTAAATATAACATACACTACCAGTCAAAAGTTTTTAAACAGTAAGATTTTTAATGTTTTTTTAAAGAAGTATCTTCTCCTCACTAAGCCTGCATTTATTTGATCCAAAATGCAGCGAAAATAGTACAATTTTGAAATATTTAAAATAACTCCTTTCTATTTTAATATAGTTTAAAATGTCATTTATTTCTCTGATCAAAGCTACATTTTCAGCAACATTACTCCAGTCTTAAGTGTCATGATCCTTAAGAAATCATTCTAATGTTGATTTGCTGTTCAAGAACCATTTATTATAATTATAATTATAATTATTTTCATTATTGTTATCAAAATTTAAAACAGTTGAGTACATTTTTTAGAGTACTTAAGAACACAGCATTTATCTGAAATAAAAGTAATATTAAAAAGTAACATTTGTAACATTATACACTATACCATTCGAAAGGTTTTTTTTTTTTAAAAAAAAAGAAATGATAGAAATTAGTACTTTTATTTAGCATGGATGCTTTAAATTGATCAAAAGTGATGATAAATACATTTATAATGTTACAAAAGATTTCTATTTCAGATAAATGCTTTCTATTCATCAAATAAACCTGACAAAACTCTACTCAGCTGTTTTCAACATAATAATAATAATAATAATAATACATTTTTTAGCAGCAAATCAGAATATTAGAATTATTTCTGAAGGATCATGTGACTGGAGTAATGATGCTAAAATTCAGCTTTGAAATCACAAGAATAAATTAATAGAAAACAGTTATTTTAAATAGTAAAAATATTTTCCAAATATGAGCGGTAGTGTTCTCATTATAATCGTTTACAGTTCTTTAATATTTAATTTCTGTTTTAATAAATCCATTAAGCTTTTATCACAGTCACCATTTAAATGTTTATATTTAAAAAACAAACTGGAATAGAAATAATTATGTGTTGTAAAGTATAACTTTTTTATATTATCATAAAAACTTAATTGAATGTAATTTGTGTGTTTATATACAAATCAGTTTATTTTAACCTTCAACATTATGGTACTGTACCAGCTGATTCTCATCATGTATATTTTACAGCATTAGTTGAGAGATTTTTTTTTGTATTTGAGAAAATTTGACATGTACTGTTTCATATATATACAAAAAAAAATCAATATTTAATTAAAAATCTGAATCAATCAAATTGCAAGCTTGTAAATAGAAATCGAATCGTAAAATTTGTGTCAAAACCCAGCGCTATTAAATATAATATTTTTTCATTTAGTAGCTATAGAATATACTAACATATTTCTCAGAAGACAAAATTAGCAGTTTACCCTGATCTTCAAATTCAAAAAGTTGCACATAGGTAACATATTAGGAATCAAGCACATATGTAAACTTTTGAACGGGGTAATTTTTTTGTCTTGTGGACTGTATGTAAACATCTTTTATGTGAAATACCTGATTCAAGACAGTAAATAACTAAATAAAAATAAAACATATATATGTTTCTACCATAACTAGCAATTCAGATAAAGGCGCACTGCAAAATGTCTGTGTTTAATTTTTTCTGTGGTTATTTCTGGTGCTTATCAAAGGTTATTTTAAGCCATTACTCTGAAGTACTGATCAATACACTATTCACATAAAATGTGAAAAGACACCCTCAAAAGGACCAATTTCAACAGCCGATGGGGAAAACTAAATGGTTTTGTGACTATTGGAAAATTGACTTGCACAATTGACAGCCACCAAGCAATTTTAAAATCAGGAGGGCTTGAAAAACAAGACAATCCATTAACATTAATGCCAACGGATTCAAATACAAATACAAGGATATAATGAAATTGCAAATCATCATATCATGTTGTTATGAGAACCAGCACTTCCTATTGTGCGAAGCGTTGTTAGCAGACTAATATTCCACTCCAGCTTCTTTAAGGAGTATATGTAGATATCGGTGCTTAATTGAAAGCTATTATCATAATGCACCACACCTTGTGTTATTCATATTCAAATAGCCTCATTTGAACAAAGTACGACGTACCCCCCCCTGAGTGATTGCAAATTGAGGCAGGAACAGGGGACCACTGCTTTAAATTACAGCTGTGATGACACAGGGGTCCATCTCACATATACGTTCCTATTGTTTGATTTGCAAATGAATGTGGCGAGTATTTAAGATTTAAATTTAGATGAAGAGATTGCTTGTTTCAGGCGAAAACAAACAGGCACTGCATTTGTGGAGTTTTCCAGAGAACATTTGACAAATTAGAGGTGAATGATAAAACTATTGTGGGAAAATAAATTAGAAAATTAAAACACAGGTTCCACGTCATTCGATACGATATCCTCAATTCGCAGAAGTAATTAAATTGGCAGATGTGTCATCTACTGATGGGACCACAGGTGGCTTTTTTGACCAGGTTGTTTTTCACATTATGTGAATTAAAAGTGTGAATTGTGAACATATATGTGAATTGAAGATCTACCTCTAAGAACAAGGTCATGAATCTCTAGGAAATCCCACACTTTGGTAAAGTGACACCTGGCTGTAGCTGTGTCTGGATTTTTCTAGTTCAGCTCTCCATGCACAATAATTTCTTCCAGAGAGTTGTCTTTTTTTCCCCCACCACATCTTCAAGTGATTTCACCTGCTCCTCAAGTGTTCATGAAATCCAAACAACTGCTCCTGTTTTTTTCTTTGTATAACTAAGCCTTGATATTGTTGTGCACAGGAGAAACTTCTGGTGAAAAAGAGTACAGTTCTAAGTTACAAACGTTATTTTGGTCAGTAAATGCAAGTCTGTTGATTCATTCATACATTTATTTATTTTAAAAATCTGTAAAATATATTGACAAGCCTCACATTTTGACAACATTCATGTCTGCAGTGAAATATATTACTCATTCATTTGTTCAGAAAACATAACCCAAAATATTAAGAAGAGAAACAGGCACCATTAATAATAATAATTCAAATACATGACATTAAATAAATCTAAAATCATCTTTTATTTATTTTATGTAATTCACATAATCAAAACGTGTATTTCACCCTAAAATCCTAAACAACATAATGAGGGAATGACAATATTTTAATATAAACATACTGCATTATTATATTTGTAATTATAATGTTTTGTATCACACAGCTGCACCATCTATTCAAAAACTTTCGATATGCCATAAATATGTACCTTTTATATGAAACCTGACCGATAAATGTGAACACTACAAAATTATTTTCTTTCATCCACAATTAGACATCTGCTTAGGAGAATTATTCAGACTTGTTTTCAGAGAATATGAAAAAAGTTATTTTCTTATCCAATTAGCAAACAGTTTTTTCCTGTTTTAATCATAATTGAAGACAATTCAGTGAGGTTTATGCTGAAAACAAGATTTTTAACAGCGAATTTGCCAATGCAATGCAAGAGAAATTAACTTAATTTGGGATATATTATGCAAAAACTGCTTCTCAAGTGAATGCATCTTCGTTTAACTATGTTCTGATATTTTAATGAAAAAAAAAACACATTAGTCAAGCACATTATTTATTCTATATCTTATACATTTGAGGTCAAAAGTTTACACCCCCCTTTCAGAATCTGCAAAATAAGAGGGATCATACAAAATGCATGTTATTGTTTATTTAGTAC
>JAHKKF010493102.1:0-10087 GCA_019740295.1 Labeo calbasu
AAAAAAAAAAAGAAGAAAAAAAAGAAAAATTAAATAAAAAGAAAACAAAACAAAACAGAACAAGGTTTTGGTTAACCCTGTGTCTTTGGCCTCTATCCCTTGCTTTTACAGCAGAATCAACAGAACTAGGACCACCACCCTCTCCCGCTAACATCCTGCCTGCGAAACGACCCAGTCTCCAGGATGTGTTTGGACGTCTTGCAGGCCGGTGTGGAGACAGCCGGAGGACCTCCATGGTGTTGCTGGGAGATGGAGGGGTCATTACTGGAGGATTAGCCGAAGGGATCAAGGGCTTACCCAGCAGGCAGCTGTGGACTCAGGGTCCCAACAGTGCAAAAAAACTGTGAGAACCAGGTTCTTGCCAATCTTCGTATGGGAAGAAAGCCACTGTTTAGTCTAGACCAACGAGCTATTGGCTAGTGATTATTGTAAGCGACTATCACCTTTGGATAGACTACATAACAAATAGCAAGAGTTGAAATGGTTAATTTGTAAAGAACATTAAACCAGGTTTCGGCACAGCCTTGTATACAGAAACAAAAAAGAGAAGAATATAGATGCATGTTTATTGCTTTCCAGTGGGCAGCCTAATTAAACTCTGTCTAATTGTTGCCATTTCGAGGTCCCTGGGGTTGGATAATGTGAAAAGCCCAGTTGAGATGCTCCAATTGGAGAGATGAATAATAATATCTGCTTGACATCATATTGACTCCTTCTTCATGCTGAGCATAAGGGACTTCATTCACATGCTTTTATCATAGCTGCTAGGTGACCACGGCCAAATACGGGTTATGTGGAACAACTCTGCAAATGCAAATTGATGCAATTAAGGAAAGGAGCATGAAGGCTCTTCTGCAATATCTCTTCACATAAGAGATTTTCGACTGAAATGCCATGTAGAGAAAATCTACATGAAACACAACAAACTTTAACTCGCACACTCTGCGGGACTCTTGTAAACTGCTTGGCTGGACACAGGCTTTTAAAGATTCCCAGCAGTAGATTCATTAGTGGACAGAATAGAGACTGGCGCTATATCTGGAGTATGTGATTGAGTGTCCACAAACAAACATAATGACTGCTGCTCTTCTGCTCTCCTGTGCCTTTTAAAAAACAATCTGGTGCCCAGAAAGCTTAAGTAGGCTGAGGCAAGTCAGAGCCAACAAGACCATTACTCTCCCTCACAATCAGAATAAGTATTGGTTCATATGTCCTAATCCCTTGTGAAACAAAAGTACACTTAATTGTATTGAAGGTGCACTTGGAGTGTACTTAAAATCATAAAAGCATATATTTTAAAAACTGTACTTGCAGATAACTTCACATCAGTTCAGTTAAAAGGGCCACTTAAAGGGTTAGTTAACCCCCAAAAATGTAAATTCTGTCAGCAATTACTCACCCTCATGTCGTTCCAAACCTGTAAGACCTTCGTTCATCTTCAAAGCACAAATTAAGATAAGTAAGATAACTGATGTCACATGGACTATTTAATCAATGTCCTTACTACCTTTTTGGGCCTTGAACGTGTCAGTTGCGTTGCTGTCTGTGCAGGGTCTGAAAGATCTCGGATTTCATCAAAAATATATTAATTTGTGTTCCAAAGATAAATGAATGTCTTATGGGTTTGGAATGCCATTATTTCCATAACAAGTATAGGCTTTTTTTCAAAGTTTGCTAAAGTATGTTTCACAAGGGATTTGGGGTCTGAGAGGATAAAAACAGCAAAATGTGATGCAGGTCCACTTTGAGAGCCCTCCATAACCACAACTAGGTAGCCACAAGTACTTCTACCATGTTTGGTTTGATTTATAATTTCTGCGGGGCCCTTAATACTCAGGCTCCACCACATCCGTTTGCGCATTTCTCCCCCTATTCTTCCTCATTTCCTTTTCCACCTCTTTCTGCACTGTCCCAGAGTCAGGGAGAGGATGTGGGGTCTCTGATGGCCCATAACAGAGGCCCCGATGAAAATAGAGGTCAGATCGGCCCTCTATAGTATAAGAGAGCGGGCAAAGGTGCTGCCACCAAATAAGTGGGCTATAAAGCAGTTCCATCTTTGTGAGTTTTGTTTGGCTGTAAGATTTATCGCTCTGGCCCGGTTCCAGCTCTCGGCTATTAAGAAAGGACTGGGAATGGTCTGTGGAGATAAAGTTATATGAATATTTACACCGCAGGCCTCAAACAATGTCTGCGTCCCATTTGTATTTGAAGTGCCCTCCATTTACAGCTGGATTTCATTTGGGTCTCGCTCAACTCCATAGAGCTGTCCCCTACTGAAAAACACACACACGTCTGGCTTTTCTCTTCTAAACTCTAAGCTAATTTGTACTGGACTGTATAGTTAAGCCTAACTGATAAATACATACAAAACTAAACTCTTTTTTTTGTTTGATTTTAGCATGACTAGCATAGATGCTTAAAAACTACATTTTGTTCTGCTAAATGTACTTGCTGTTCTGAATTTTAGATGAATTTGGGTGTTATTTGATGGTCTGCTCACTGCCAGTCAGAGAACAACTCTGTTTTTTCCTGAAGTTGTTAGAAAAATACACAAGTAATCCGTAAACAAACATTACACAACACAGTACTCTCATTTCCCAAGTCTCTGTGTGAAGTGTCTTCTTAAGTAATCGACTATTCATTCAGTTGTAGCTAGTAAAATGCACAAGAAAGGGCTAACACTAACAATTCAACATGAAACAATATCAACTACCCACATGAAAAAGTATTGTAGTAAACTGTAGTATTTACTATAGTAAACTACAGTAAATTATAGTGTACTGTTGTATATTATAGTATTTACTACCCCTTGTTAACTACATCATACTGTAGTATTGTCTACAGTAAATACCATAGTAAACTTTAGTATTTACTGTTACAAGCGTTAGTAAATTGCAGTAAACTGTAGTATATTAAAATCTTTACTGGACTTTGCTAATGTAAACTACAGCATACTCTAGCATTACCTATAGTGAGTTTGTAACTGTAGTAAAATTGTTTTTTACTATAGTAAACTATAGTAATACTGTAGTATATTATAGTATCTATACCTTGTTAACTTAGACTACAGCATATTATAACATTAACTACATTGACTGTAGTAAATGCCATAGTAAACTTTAATGTTTACTGTTACAAACTTTAGTAAACCACAGTACATTGTAGTATAGTAAAGTATTTACTACACTTTGTTAATTTATAATACAGCATACTCTAGTATTAACTATGGCAAGTCCATAACTGTAGTAAATACTGTAGTAAACTTTAGTATGTGCTATAGTTAACTGTAGTAATACTGTAGTATACTGTAGTATATTATAGTATTTACTACATCTTGTTAACTTAGACTACAGCATAATGTAGAATTTACTATAGTAAGTTCTAAACTGTAGTAAATACTGTAATAAACTTTAGTATTTACTATAGTAAACTGAAGTAAATTGCAGTACACTGTAGTAATATTAAAATATTTACTATACTATGTTAATTTATACTACAGCATACCCTAGAATTTACTATTGTGAGTTCATAACTGTAGTATAATTAAGTTTTTAGTATTGTAAACTGTTGTAATACTGTAGTACACTGTAGTTTATTATAGTATTTACTACACCTTGTTAACTTAGACTACAGCATACTGTAGCATTTACTATAGTAAGTTCATAAACTGTAGTAAATACTGTAGTAAACTTCAGTATTTACTTTCACAAGCTTAAGTAAATTGCAGTACACTGTAGTATATTATTTACTAGACTTTGTTAATGTATACTACAGCATACTGTAGTATTGACTATAGTGAATTCCTAACTATAGTAAAATTAAGTTTTTACTATAGTAAACTGTAGTACGCTGTAGTATATTATAGTATTTACTACACTTTGTTAATGTATACTATTGTATATTATAATGTAGTATTAACTGCAGTGATTAATCAGTGAGATGCTATAGGAAATTATTAGAAAATGTTCAGTAAATGGTGATGTATGTACCACTCTGTAATAATCAAAACTGGTACAGATATTTATCATTTGAATCATCATCTAAAAGACACTGTGTAAGGCAGACAATGATTTAACTACATGGTAATTAACAGCGCTCGCGCTGTCTTGCGCCACTAATGTATGCGACACATGTAACGCTTCACAGCGCTTCACGCCAGTCGCACAATCTTCAGCAAACAAACTTTAAGATGATGTTGGAAGCAAGAAGGTTTAAGTAACATCAAATTTGTTCTGTTATTTTCCTACTGGTGAGATTGGAGAGCTCTCATGGTTACAAGAAACGTCAAATCACCCTTTCCAAGTGTATGTGGTGAACTAACCAAACGGAAAACCATACTTCCCTGCAAGGATTGCATTTTCTGTATAATAAGTAGTAAGTGTATGTGTATTTATACTGTATGTATAGCTGCTCTAGAAAAAAGTGGAGAGCTTGAGCAGGTATGTTTACAGTTTGTGTGTGAATTTATCATTTTGGTAACTTTATTTTACGGTTTCTTAACTAGTTGCTTATTAGCACGCATATTACTAGAATATTAGCCATTTATTAGTACTAATTAAGCACATATTAATGCTTTATTCTACATGACCTTATTCTTCATCCCTAATCCTATTAATAAGCAGCAAATTGGGAATTTACTGAGGGAAATGTAGTAGTTACTAGTGAATAAGTGTTCCCTATTCTAAAGTGTCACCATGATTTTAAGTGAAATGCTACTAAAAAGCTGATCAATTTATTTGAGTGAGTATCTACTCCTGGTCACCTTCTGAAAAAAAGATGAGAAGAAGAAAAAGCAGAGTACTACGGGAGGTACAAGAAACATAGCAACTGAGATGAAAGATAAGATCTGACACTAATTATGAGGGCGAGTTAGGTGAGGGTGTGTTTGTGTCTAGCAGGACCCTCAGGCAGTGATTCATGGCCTAGTCCTCAAGCAAATGCACAGTAGCGCATGGAGATAAACAACCCCCGTAAATGATGTTAACTGAAGAAGTGCCTCAGCCCGGCTGAAAAAAGCAATATTTTCCAGCCATTTTTAGATAATCAAATGAATACTATGTTTTGCCACAAAAGTGCTGAAAGTCAAGCAATGTATTTGTGTGACAGAAAACTTGGTGTGCTATATTGCAACATACAGCACATTACTCATGTGTTGTGACACACTTCACTAACACAGCAGCCATTGTGTAACTAGGCACAGTTTACGGCTTTCCATGAGAGGTTTACAGAAAGTTCAGTTGGTGAAAGTTTCTGTGAAAACATGTCAAACACATGCTGGTAAATGTTCTTTTCCTCTTTTACTCCGACATGAGTATCTGATGCAATGTGCTAAAAATAATTTTGAAAATAGTTTTGAAAAAAGTCACATTATTTCCTGGTCATTCTCTGAACATGTGCAGTTAACTAATTTCCTCATTTGTTATTCTTAGTCTTATGGTATATGGTTTGTGAACACATGTACTGTATGCATCATGTGGGATGTACAATGCAGGAAGTGGGAAAGTACTACATTTTAAAATGTGTTACTCCACAAACCAGTTAACCAACTTGTCTTTAAAGGTCAAGTGTGTGATTTCTGCGCTTCAGTGAGAATTGCAACAAAACTTCTATTCAGGCAAACTTGTTTCATCATTGAAGTGTTCAGGCCATTGGTTGAACAAATGTACATTTTGCAGATGCTTTTTATCCAAAATGACTTACAATAGAAGAGCATAAGCAATTCAATATAATTATTTGTCGATATTATTATGCTTAGCCCAGTTTGGCTGCTCAACTGATACCAGTTAAACTTCATTCCACTAATTGACATAAAGAGAAACTGGCCACTTCTTCATTCACATGTCACTCAAAACCAGTATTATTTCCTATCTTCTGAAAAGCAAGAAGTTGTTTACTGAAAATCTAATCGCTCAAATTTCATTCACAGGTGAGTAAAATTGAACTTGGTTTGAAAGGGTTCAAAAGACAACACCTTTGGTTCTAATCTGTTTTTAAACACAGATTGTCACTTGATGCATTAAGTATAAATGTGTTAAAGGTATAGTTCACCCAAAAATGTACTTACCCCTCATGTGACTTATTTTTCTTCAGTAGATCAGTTAAGATTTTAGCTGACACTGTAATGGTTTGATGATGTGTGTGTGTTTTTTTTGTTTTTTTTTTAATTGTTGTTAGTTAGTTTAGTTAGTTCAATGGGCTTTTTATGCATTTTTTATGGATGGGACAGTTGAGAGATGACAGGAAACTGGGAGGAGAGGGGGGAGCGGGATCGGCAAAAGACCTCGAGACAGGAATCTGTATGTCACTAACCATGAGGGTATTGGTGCCGACATGGTTTAAGAATGTTGTAAATAATGTTCAGTTTCTTTCACAGACCAATCATTTCGCTTCATAAGACCCCAATATAACATCAGGAGCCACAGGTACTAATTTAGTATCTTGCCGGTAGTCATTGACTTACATTTTATTAATCACAAAGGACCATGCTTACAACTAAAAATCTTCTATGATGTTCTACTCAAGAAAAAAGTCACTCGTATCTTGAATGGCCTGGGAGTGAGTAAATTAACAGCAAATTTTCATTTTTGCGTGAACCATCCTTTTAAAATGTAAAAACTACAATATAACTGACAGGACGACTATGAAAGCCCGTTTGCGGGTAAATAAATAAATATATATATACTTTTTTTTATTTTACAATTCACAGTTTTTTTTTCTAAGAATTGCATGATACAAACTTACCATTCTGACTTCATTTCTCAGAATTGTGAGTTTATGTATTATATCTCGAGTTTATATTATAAAAATCCCAAAAATGCAAGAAAAAAAGTCAGTTGTGTGATATAAAAACGCGCAATTCTGACTTTTTTTCTCGCAGTTGCGAGTTTATATCTTTTTTATTTTACGAGTTTATATCTTTTCTCAGAATTGTGAGATATAAACTCGCAATTGCAAGCTATAAAGTCAAAATTGCGAGTTTATATATTATATCTTGAGTTAATATTATAAAATTCTCAAAACTGCAAGAAAAATGTCAGAATTGCATGATACTTGCAGTTGTGAGCTATAAAGTCAGAATTGCAAGTATTTTTCTCACAATTCAGATTTTTTCCTCAGAATTTTGAGATATAAACTCGCAATTGTGAGTTATAAAGTCCAACTTTGAGGGGGAAAAAGACACGTTCTCAGAATTGATATATTCTCAGAATTGTGATTTTATAACTCACAATTCTGACATAATAACTCACAATTGCATGTTATAAAGTCAGAATTGCAAGATATAAACTCACAGTTCTGAGAAAAAAGTCAATTGTGAGAAAAAAACTCGTAATGCTGAGTAAAAAGTCAGAATTTGTCTTGCAGTTCTAAATTTATAGCTTACAATTGCAAATTTATATCACGCAATTCTAAGAAAAAAAGTCCGAATTTCAAAATGTAAACATGCAACTGCAAGAAAAAATGTCAGAATTGTGAGATAAAATTCACAATAACTTTCTAATTTTTTTTATTCAGTGGCAGAAACGGGCATGAAAAGGACGACTGTACGTTATAATCGATTTCAGTTTTGCACTTTTCTAAGCAAAAACAGCAAAATTGGCAAAAAGCTTGATATTTTGTCTAATTTGTGCTAAAATTTAAAAGAATACAGATTAACATCCAAATTCCAAAAAACTTTGACAGTGTTGTGTAGTTTGTGAAAATTGACATTGTGGACACAGTCCTCATTTTCAGTAAACAGAAAAGAGCATCTTTAACATGCTGTAAAATCCGTCCACAGAAGAAGGAAAGTCATTTGGGTCTGGATTGACGTGAGAGTGAGTAAACAATGGCAGATTTTCAACTAACTTGCATGTCTTCTATTGCCTTTCTTTTTTGCTTCCCTTCTCATTCTTACTTTCTTGTTTTATGTCTTCCATAAGCCTTCTCTCATAGGAACTATTGTTTTTAGAGAGCCATTAGCTTCCCACTGTGGATGGGGCTCTTCAATGTTTTCCAGCTGTACATATTTTGAGAGTGCGTGTGTGTGAGACTGCATTTAGAGTTGCTACATTCTCACATTGCGTCTGCCTTCAGCTCCCCTGATTCATCAAAACATCTTAGAGAGGCCTATGTGCTCTATATGCAGTGGATGTGTGTGCAAGAGTGAGCCTGAGCAAACTGTAAACACATAAATCCACCCATATAAAGGAAATAGAGGAATTATTAAGCACATGCACAAACACGCACACACATAAACTTACCCCTGGAGTAACCTGTAATTCCCATAAATGAGGGTGTGGGTTCAATGCTTTAGGTCTCCAAGTTTAGATTCGGGCACCACATGAGCCAAACTGCCTGAGTCATCTAATCAAAAGCCTTTTCTCTGTAAATCACATAATAATTCTTCTGAATGCCCTCTTTGGCTCTTTTATAAACAACACATTATAACATTTCAAACACAGCTGAAACATTTTATTCCAGCTGAAATCTATTACTGCATCCACTGAAAGATTTCCTGAGGATGTATATACAGCACACATGAACAATGAAACCAACACAACATCTGCACGCCAAGAATTACAATCCAGATTTCATGTTGAAATGTGTAACGTAATACAAACAGTTGATGTGATGAGACCGCTTTTTTATGGCAACTGTGGAACAAAAGACACATCGATCCAAACAGACAGACATGGGAAGGATCCTGACTGCAGAATTATGGAGAACGAAGAGTATGAATGAAGAAATAAACCAAACAGTAGAATCTATGTTATCATGAACTTCGTACAGTGTTTTTCTCTGCAGATAATGCATTGACTGATAGCATGTCTTTTTATGCAACATGTTCCCTCCTTCCCTTTTTTTTTCCACTCGTCGATCGTGCGTTTCTGTTCTCATGGCTCATTTGCAGGCACAAGTTCATCCATCACATCATCAGCTGACCAAACTAACTCCTAAAATATCCTCTGGAGTGCAATCCATTAGCTTTTGAGTTGCGTGGTTTCTGTATGGTTTCCGGTTAAAACTGTGTAGGAATGACCCATGGGGTAAAAAAATCTAGACCCAAATGCGATTAAAAGTAGAACTAATCATAAGAAGACCAAACCGTTTTAGAGCTTCAAAAGACATGTCAGTAGATTTGCCAAGACAGCAAAATCTGCAAAGTCAGAGACTTTCATTTGAATTTACAGTTAAAATTATAATCCAGTATTTTACATGTGCATGCTTTAGTGTGTTAGTCAGCAAACAAGTGTTCTTCTTTAAAGCATGACAAAAACATTAAAACAGCAAAACTTTAAATTGGACATCACAAAATGCACTTTTTAAAAGTGTACTTAAGTACTTGGGAAACATAAAAGTGTACTCTATTTTTTTAATACTATTTTATCTGCAGGTACAGTTCTTAAAAAAAATACATTTGAAGCAGCCAGCAATCTCTGTGTTTGCATTGACTTTTTGGCTTTAAACCTGAAGCAGCTTGATTTTTACTGGAACACAACAATTTCTTCTAGTACTTAAGATTTGAAGAACAATATAAGTGAACATTCACTACAATTGGGCACGTCTTTTTCACATAGGAGTCTGGGCCTCAATTAAAGTTTTGTATGGAAAATAAAGTATAGGGAACAATTCTCACTATTAACTAGTTGCTTATTAGCATGCCTATTCATAACATATTGGCTGTTTATTAGTACTTATAAAGCACATATTCTGCATGACCTTATTCTACATCCCTAATCCTACCCAATACATGAACTTAACAACTACAATAATAACTACTAATAAGCAACAAATTAGCAGTTTATTGAGGCAAAATTCTTTGTTAATGGTTTGTTAATATTGAGAATTGGACCTTAAAATAAAGTGTGACCATGACTTTTTTCCTCAAATTCCTAATTTGCTGATTATTAATAGTCAGTAAGGTAGTTGTTAAATTTAGGTATTGGGTAGGATTAGGGATGTAGAATAAGGTCATGTACAATAAGGCATTAATATATGCTTACTTAGTACTAATAAATAGCTAATATTCTAGTAATATGCATGCTAATAACCAACTAGTTAAGAAACCGTAAAATAAAGTGTTACCAAAGTCGTAGTTAAAGGAGAA
>JAHKKF010493107.1:0-14873 GCA_019740295.1 Labeo calbasu
TTTGTTTTGTTTTGTTTTGTTTTGTTTTGTGATTGTTGTTCATGAGTCCCTTCACTCTTAAAAGTGATAAGTTGACTTAACTTAAAAAAATGAGGAAACCTGTTGCCTCAGAATTATTAAGTAAATAATAATTTAAAAAATAAATTAAGTTAACTTGACAGTTCACTTAACTTATTTTTTTTAATTATTATTTACTTAATCATTTTGAGGCAACAGGTTTCCTCATTTTTTTAAGTTAAGTCAACTTATCACTTTTTAGGGTGTTGTTTGTTCTGAACAGTTAAACTGAGCACTGTTCTTCAGAAAAAACCTCCATGTCCAGCAGTTTTCCAGCATTTTTTGCATATTTGAACCCTTTCCAACAATGACTGTATGATTTTAAGATCCATCTTTTCACACTGAGGACAATTGAGGGACTCAAACTTTAAAAAAAAGGTTCAAAAGCTCACGTAGTACTGCCCCTTTGGAAGCAACAGAAGATACTTGCATGTTTCCTGGAAGACAAATTAAGTACAATTTATCTTGATCTTCAAATTCAGAAAGTTTTCACCCCCGGCTCCTAACGCATTGAGTTTTCTTCTGCAGCATCAGCGAATGTTTGAACCTTTTTAAAGTTGTTTTTATATTTTCATGTTAATTTGAGTAATTTTGTGTTTTTGCCATTTTTTCATTAGTTTTTGTTGTTTGGAAACATTGTTATACTTTATATTATTTTTATTTCAGTTTTAGTTATTTTAATATATCAGGTTTAACTAATAGAAAATGAGAAATGTTGGCAACTAGCCGGGAAAAAAAATGCTGTTTAATTTGTTTTAGTTTCAGTTTTTTCTATAATAACCCTGTGTTTAGCAGTGTGAAGGATCAAATCCGTGTTGAATATCGGTTTTGCAGTCAGTCTTTCTCTTTGGGACTGATCTGTGAGCGTCATTTATATTTATTTATCAGAACGCTTCACAAACGTTTCGACGTTCTGTCTCTGCATTGATCGCGTGAGCTCAGCGGTTTTGCCGAGTGTGTTTGACTAATGGCGGCGCGTTTGACTCTCTGAGATCGAATAAATGACCTTTGGAGACTCGCACGGCTCGACCAATCGGCAGCCGGACGTCTCGTCACGTGACCGCCGGTCTGACTTTGCCACAAACACACGTGAGACTCACAAATGTCAGTTTGTCCAGAAGTCAATAGCAGGGTTTGATGTGTAAAACACTGGAGGTCGTGACATTTACAATCGCACGAGTCGCTCTGATATCTTGATTTAATCAGACTGAACGTCTCCATGCGCTCGGATCATAAACTCAATTCAATCACGATCGCAGACGATGACATGAAGTCACTGTCTGTATTTCTGTACATATTGGACATCAGTGGTGAAAATTAAAACCTGAATCATCACAACTTCTGCCGAGCACAAAAATGCCTTTTATTCCAGTACATATATATCGAAACACTCTTAAACCAAGATACTTCTACCGGAAAACTAAGATTATTTAAGATGCAAAGTCCTTTTTTCCTGAAGAACTATTAAAGTTACGTGACTTTATGCTTAAAAATGAAATAAATATCTGCTAATGTGGTCAGAAAAATAAACTCTTTAAATGGAAAACAGATATTTATTCTTGTTTTAAGCGTAAACTCAATTTTATTGTATTTTATCAGTCGCTGTAAGGAATAATTTTGACTGTGATTTTGCTTTTCAAGTAAACGTATCTTGATTTAAGAATGTTTAGACATTTTCACTAGGGCAAAATAGTCCAAAATGCCACATGTTTGTTATAACATTTAAGTTATAAAATGTTACATTTCTGCTCTTTTATGTTTTAGTAATGTCTCTGAATTATTTGCAGATGTTCATGTGTGCAGTTATTTGTAATCTATTTATTATTTGTTTTTATTCAAGTCTCAATTATGTACTATGGTAACTGGTGCCACACAATCACTACTGAAGACTCACAGTGAAACCTGGAATATGCCTGCAATATCAATGTTTTACTAATGAATGAATGAATATGTAAATGTTAATATTTAAGGAGTGTTCAGATGTTCTCCGTGTGCGTAAAGTGAAGCGTCGGACGGCGTCGGAAGATCTCAGGCGATACGGCGGTGCGGATCGGCCTCTGTACAGGATATTTATAGCTTGAGGTTTCTGTCTTATGATATGATGCGGTCGCACACAAAAGATAAAATCCATACGCCTGGCGTCCCGAATGCTTTTAAATGAGCCGTCGATTCCAGGCAGCTCTGATACATTGATTTATGTGGGACGATGCTTTCTCTGTCCGCCGCTCTTCATCCTCCTCTCAGAAACACTCATTATTTCATCTGGATACTGAAGGTCAGAAGAAATTATGTCAGCCAGTTCATTTTACAGTCCTTTATATGGGATATTCTTTAGATTTTTTTTTTTTTTTACAGCTGTATTAAAACTATTTTTTGATTTTTTCTTATTTTCTGGTAATAAAGTCTGAATAACCATATGAACATTTGAACTTTTCTTTTGCAGGGTTGATTTGTGTAAAAGCCGCTGCAGTTTCTGTGTTTCTGTGTGTGAATGTCTGTTTAGACTCCAGGTGACAGAAACGCAGACAGACGGATGGATGTATCTGTGTGTGTGTGAGGAGGGAAAGGTCACGAACAGGTCGAGATTGAAACCAGCCTTTGAAAATCGACCTTTAACAGCAGAAACACTTTCAAACAGACGCGCGTCTCGCTGCTGCTCAAACACTCGCAGTGACATTTCTAACACTCGCACATGTGATTTCATGAATCCTGCTGAACATTCAGACACAGCGCTGTCATTGAGAATAAAGATCTTACAGCAGAAACCCTTCAACAATTACTATTACAATTTTGACAAGGCTAGCGTCGCAAATAATAATACTGATACCATTGATTAAAATTGACAGTAAACACATTCAGTTAAAAAGGATTACTATTTCAAATAAATGATGTTCTTTCAAACTTTGCTCACACACACACACACACACACGAATCACACACAGCAGCAAATCAGCATATGAGAATGATTTCTGAAGGATCATGTGACACTGAAGACTGGAGTAAAGATGCTGAAAATTCAGCTGCGCATCACAGAAATAAATTACAGTTTAACAGATATTCACATAGAAAACAGCTCATTTAAATTGTAATAATATTTCACAATATTAATCATTTAACTGTACTTTTAATTTAATAAATGGTTTCAGCTTTGGTGAGCTGAAGGGACTTTTTTAGAAACATTTTTGAAAGAAATCTTCTGTGCTCAGCAAGGCTGCAAAAAATCATTATGAAGTGTAAATATATTGCAGTATTGTAATTCCTTGCCGAATAGAAAGTTAAAGTCTTCTGTAACATTATACATTTATTTACTGCCATTTTTTAACAATTTAATACATCCAAATAAAAGTACTGATGAAAAAAAAAAATATTGCTGACCCAAAACCTTTAAAATGTGTCATAAAACAAACTGGGTAATTTTGTGTCAAATCAACCAAATTTTAAAAACTTACCCAGGTAAATTTTTTTTATTTTGCTAAAAAAAACAAAATATGAAGAAATGAAGGCCAAAATATTAAATTCTTTGGACCTGCACCGTATAGGGCCTTAAAAATGAAGACACCAAAAGGAAAGTTTAAGACCCAATATCTAAAAGGGTATTGAGATGTCTTTAATACTTCTTGAGTTACAGGCATGCACATTTTGGAGAAAAAGCGTTGTTTTCCCATTTTTGAACGGTCATCTTTGGCATATAACGCAACACAGATTGCTCAAGTCAACAGATTTTACTAGTAGAGCCACCAACCTCTGGGTGAAAATAAACTAAAATTATGATGCTGCCATCTTTCTGATTCGTTTTTAACCCCCTTGAAATCTGGCTCTGCATCTCAGGTGAAAATTGCCATTTTGAGCCCCCTCTACAAATAGTGGATTACTGATCAACCTTGATAATCCTGCAAGTGTTTGTGTCTGATGTAAGTTTGGCTTGTTGACTCTCCAAACTCCTGAACCGTTCAGTGAATGAGACGAGTAATCATGAGATGTTGATGCTTCATGGAAATATTTGGACTTGGAAATGAGCCATTCCTCACTCTGAATCAAGTTAAAACATGCTCTGTAAGTAAACGGATAACAGACAGACGACAGTACGTCATCCGCCGCGGTGGTTTGTGTCACTGGTTAGATGTGAAAGGTCACAGAAACGGTGATTTGATGACAGTCAGTCTCTGCATTCATCATGTGAATATAGTGAGCGTCGGGAAGGTCAGATGATCTGAGGTCTCTCAGTTTAATATTCTTAGTGGAAAAGAGACACAATTATCAAATAATTGAGCGCCGAAGCCTCTTTCGAGTGTTTGAGCGCGCCGATAATGTTCAGAGTCATTTAAAACACTGCTTGTGTACAAATTCAGATCTTCAATAAAACATTGACTGACAAACCTCAGATCGCCCGCTGTGAACAATCTTCCTCTTATTATTCGCCATCCACAGGTTCATTTGTGGAGAGCTGAGAGAGATTAGAGGACATTTTTCAGTCACTCAATCCTGAACGCAAACAGGCAAACAACGAAAAACATTCCCTCAAACATCTCTGAAACGCGTATTATTATTCAGCGAGATATCGACAGTTTAACTAACTTTGAGGTTCTTCAAACTGTTGAGTTAAAAGAGAAAACCAAGCACTGAAGAAAAGCCGAACAAATCGGATATGATTAAATCCGCATCCGTTCTGAGCCGCTTCCTCGTGCGCTTGTGAATCAGACGCGTGTCGGATATCTGGACATCTGACCTACGTCCGATTCCCATTGGAATCACAAACCACACGTTTGCCCACAGAGATCACTTTTTTTAGGCCACTGTACACCGCAGGCCTAAACGCACACATCCCACCATATCCTCCTGTTTACTTTCACTTCATATTATATCTGATACCTGTGATCGCTGTCACCGTCGACCCTCGGGGTTTTAAAGTCTGTGTTGTTTACGATTAATAAAATTATTTCTACATTTCACATCAGATGGTTCTTTAACGTTAGTTCTCAGACATTTGTGATTATCCGCTGATATCATGATCACCAGCCAACATGGACAAGCTGGTACTGATGTTTAAGGCAAAATTTGACTGAACAAATAAAATGAACAAATCTTTATTTATTTAGGAATTCTGAGGTGAAATGAAGTAGTGGAGTACAATCACCTGTTAATTTATTCAGTTAAACATAATTCTACTCTGCTACTTTATTAGGCTTCTAGATTTAATGACTTGTAGATACAGCTATTAAAAAATACCATAATTTTATCAAGCCAGTGACCGCTTTAGTTTAGTGGCAAACTCAAAGATGTCAATAACGTAAACTGCATTCTTTATGTTTCCTGAGATGCACTCAGGACAATGTTAACAGAATTTATCAAAAACTGTCATGACTGATGAATAAAAGGCCATTTCTACCCTGATTTTAGACATCTAAAGGTGTCATTTAAATGGCCGTGTCTCCTTTAAGGCTTCATTGTAAATGCCCACTGTTGTGATTGGCTGACATCTCTGCATATGAAATGAGCATTACATGTGAAACTGTTTTCAAAACTTTTACTAATTGTAACAAGTAAAAGCTGATGAAAGTAATCAACTTTTACTATGTTTAAGTATTACAGCTGCCGAGATTAACTTACTAATTATATTTAGATCTAGACGTCTGACACAATGATCTCAACCACTCAATGAAGAGCAAAATCTTTCGATCGAAATCACAACAACAACAAAAGTGTGTTGCTACTTGTTTCAGAACACTTAGAGAACATTCACAAATAATTTTCCGTAATGTCTGCAAAATGATCAAATGAAAGGCCCCCTAATGTTGGCAAAACAAAGAAAAAATCGTTTTTAAACACACAACTTCAGAAATAATGTTTTCATAACTTAATGAGACCATTAGCAAAACATTCTTAGGACATATTTTTTGTTAGCCGGTAGAAGTGTCTGAGTAAAGTGTGTCTAAGGAGCTTTTGCTGCACACCTCCTCACCTGTGTGTGTGTGTGTGTGTGTGTGTGTGTGTTATAAATAAAGGCTGGCCTCCCTCAGGCTGACATGTATTAGAGACTGAGTGAATGCGAGGAGGAGTGAGAATTCAAGTCTTCCCACACAAAAACCAACATCTCCAGAAATAAACCCCTCCAGAATAACCCGCTGCTGATATATCAGTGTAAAGCCCACGAGCTGCTCACTATTTCCATCTCGTATAAATATTGTGAGATTTATATCACAGCCGCTCAAGCTGCATCCAGGTGCGTCTGCAGTTTATTGCGTCTGAACGAACGCAAACGTCCTCAGCTGATCAGTTGTTTGCTCAGTCATCACTTTTACTGTTACACAAGCAGAACTAACTAACACTGCCAAACTCCAGTGTAGATACAAAATCACAGAACGAGTGTGTGTTTGTACAGTCTCACACTGGTGTGTATCACTTCAGATGAACTGATCTAGAGGTTGGTCGGGCATGTACTGTACAGTAAATACGTGCCACATATGAAACCCGTTCATAAAATCACCACTAGATGACACAGAATAACTAAATCCAGTAACTAATTGGTCTTGACATTTTTTTTTTTTTTTTGGACAGTACTCAACCAGACCATAACGCAGTTGAGCTGCAACTGTGACATTATCAACTGTAAACTGAGCTCAAATCATAGAATAAAATACCTGAAATTACAAATATCTCAGAGTTCAAAATGGCTTGGCAAATTGAGCTTTGCAGAAAAGTTCAGTGCAGCTGGTAAACACATTCAAACCAACGCATTGGTCCGTAATGATGATGATGATGATGATGATGATGTAATATGTGGGTGTGGCTCTGGGGCTCCGCCTTCTTTCTCATCATCTTCTCTGATTCATTTCTTCCGTTCAGTCCTTTGAGGTCAGACATCCACGAGTAAAAACATGACCACGCTGAAGAGCTGCTTTATAGTAGAAACTGAAGCTGTGATAGTGACACTGACATTGTTTTTTCTTGTTTAATTCTGTAAAGCTGCTGCTTTAAAGCAATCTGTTCTATAGAGCTCTATATGAATAAACGTGACGTGACTGAGCAGAGCTGGTGCAAACGTCCGCATCGCTATCAGATGTTTTCTGAACTGCTGTTTTCCCATCACTGTCGTATTTGTTGTGTGTTTGTCATTGAAAGAAAAGTATGCAGCATATTTACACATTTATCTAAATGGCGCTCTCAGCAGTGTCTGAATGTTCGCTGACAGTAAACCGAAAGAAGGAAGGAGTATATCAATGCTTTTCTTCTGCCCGAGTATGTAAATTGTACACACACCTAGAACAGGATTGCAAAATATCTGCACTGTGATTGTGGTTTATGCATTTGTACTTTGCTTTAGTGAGCAATTTTCTGCTAAATGCACAAATATGAACACAGCATTTATACTAGATGAGAAATGGCAATCTGTTTTAGCAAACCCAGTGCTTTGCAATACTTTAATGTTTTATGGAAAACTCATGAAAGATTTTGAGTGTCAGAAGTCAAACTGAGTTTTCTCAATTTTTCTGATTGTTTTCTGATTGACATCTGAATTCTGATTAAACTGTTATTCTGAAAAAGAGCTTAACAAGCTTAAAAAATAAGGGACAAAACAGCTTAAATAACCAGAATAATATATATTCAGAATAAATCAGCACATGCAAACATATTTCTCGTTATCATTTCTGGCATCAACAGACAAAAATGCAATAAACTGTAAAGGAAAAAAAAAAACAAATATATATATATATATATATATATATATATATGTAAAACATACAGTAGGTCATGATTCTGATTCATGTTCGGTTCTTTAGCTGCTCCAAAATCTTCCTTCAGTAGTTTTACTCACATGTGATATTTGACATCAACATCAAGTCTCGATCTTGCGGTTTTGGTCTCAAAATGTCTTGAGACCGTATTAATGGGTCTGTTGTGGACTGTACCTCTGTATCAACTACAAAATGAATGTGAAGTGTTTCCTCCACTGATTCAGTGTTTTGTCTGTGACTCTGTACATGATTATATGGTTGGTTACACGTAAGTACGAGATTCACTTTCCTCCAGTCGACTCAGACTGTGATGCTTCATGAATCAAGCCTGTAGCTTTAACGTCCAGCCACTGAATGCAGAATCTGTTTATCCGAGGAAAGACTGTAAAATAAGATGTTCACACACAGCCGGCAGGGCCAGGAGTGTGTGTGTGTGTGTGTGTGTGTGTGTGTGTGACACCAGGACATTCATAAGAGCCGTAAAACCAGCACACTCACCAGATTTGCACAAACCCGTTTAAAGAGGTCAGATATAACCATCCATCACTCCTCACACACGATATTAGGAAAAAATATCCTCGGCGGAACAGCTTTATACTCCAGCGCGCAAAATTATAGAGTTATTGCATCCTGGGAAACTCCATCTCAGCCGTCCAGTTACTATGCATTACAAAGCAGATCCGCGGATATGAGAGTCGTCATAAATCAAGGCATATCAGATAAACATTTACAGTCACTTGACATCATATTGAGTTCAGATTCACACTAAATGAATCAGGAGATCATGTCTGACCTGAGATGCATCCTTCACTAAATAAAACATCTGGGAACGATGCAATACGCGTGAGATAACGAGCGGCAGCGTCACGCGTGTCGTCCGTTCAGATGTTCATTAAGAGGCTGTGGAATGTTTGTATGCTAACTGTCTGTTGTCATGCGGCGGGTTAATTAGCGTGGTGTGGGTGACATTACGCGCTGGGAAACGAGTCCCGCTGAGGCTCTACGGGACGGCAGGTGAAAGCGAGGCGCGGATGAACTCGAACGCAGTGTGAAGTCGCTTTAACCTTTCAGCATCATGCCTTTTATAACACAGAAACCGTGTTAGCAAAGGTTAGCGGCGCTGATGTTCGGCAGCTGGACTTTCATCCGTCCGTGCGCACAAATATGAAGCATGTAATTATTTGGATGTGTTAAACACGACCGCAGGTGTGAATATCAGTCAACCATCCATTTGTTTTGGGCCTGTATTTATCACAAAGTATCCTGCTTGACATTTCAGATAAAAAAAGGATATATATTTTCAGACCTCTACATAGGCCTTTTGGAGTGACCCACAGAAACTAAGCACAAACAGACTACATACTAAATTAAATCTCAGCCTTTAATTTGACATTCGATTGAATTATTTATCAGCTTTTCATGGAGTCACAAAGCTCTCAAACTCCCTGTAGGCTCATGAAGGCCTGTTTGGGAAACCCTGAACTAGATCAGGCCAACGGCGACCTGTCGAGAGATCTGGTAAAAGCGCTTCCTGACCGGACGGACGGTTCCGAGCGGAAGCGCGTCACGACGGCTGAAGAAGCGGCCTAAAATCCCACAGAAACCCACAGCAGAAACTCCAGAAGGTTCCAGCGTTTCTCTAAAGTCGTTCCCTCTCATTTTTCTTCAGCGCAATTGCTTGATTTCTTTCTTCCTAGGGACAAACTGCTTTTATTTATTTCTGGGGTGGTGATAAAATATCCATGCTGCTCACCGCGGGCCTGGTGGCCGGCAGTCGAGCTGAAATTAGATATCTATAATTCAGTTCACACTTCAGACGGCGGCCGGCGCCGCACTCGATGTCGGGCGAGGAACGACGGCGCGTCTCAAACGAGCACCGCATGAAATTGTCATCAGCGAAGCTCTGAATGCGAGCACCTGAGGCTGGAAACAACAAATCACAGAATAAAAGCACAATGAAGCTCACTTTCCCAAAGAGCGACTTTGCATTCAGAGCGCTCGCGATTCCCCACGTCACGCTAAATCGGCCGTGATAATTACCCCGTTCCGCCGTCGCCGTGTCACGATTTGACGCGTTCGCAGCGCTTTTGAAAATTGCCTGCTTGGACGCTTCCCCTCTGCGATCGCGCCTCCTTCAACTTATTGAATTGTGCTGTCCAATATCTCTGAATGGCTCTCGACCGTCTCTCCACCAATATTTTCACTTATTGCAGACGGCCAGAAGAGCTTCTCCGAGGAGGCCGTGAGGCGTGAACGATCGGCGCCGTGAGCGACCAGACATTCTGGATGTTATTGCTCGATCTCGACCGGGTCTCTTTCATCGCTCAGGAGACGCGACGGAGATCTCAAATTATCACACAAACGAGTCACTTGGTGACTTACAGTAGCACGGCTGTGAAATGGATGCGGAGAGAAGCTCAGATCAGTGGATCTTTAGAGAATTTGATAAGAAATGCATGAGACGTTTCATTGTGGTTTTTGGTATCTTGGCAAATCTGAGCAGTTTGCAGAGATCTCAGGAGAATGATCTGACTTTAGTGTCTCTGACTTAATCTCCATTCTACTGTCTTTTCTTCCTACAGGAGGCAAATGGTGACGTGAAAAACATTTTGTGTGCTGTTTTTTATTTTTTTAATAATATTATTGATGGAAATCATGGAAAATTAAAAGTATTCTGTGATTAAAAACATTCTATGTAGGTCTGCATGATTTGGGGAAACAAAAACGAGAAGAAAATAAATTATGATTTATGGTTTAAATAGCATTTTTTTTTTTTTTTTACTCTTTTTAAAAGTTGCACAATTTATTATTATTATTATTATTATTATTATTATTATTATATTACTATTTTATTACAAAAATCATTATTACTACATTAAAATATTAAAAGAGATATTACTATTGCATAATCTCACTGCAAATCAAAATATTATTAAAATTATTTAAGGATAATATTTTCACAATGTGTATGACTGTTAGAATGCCCTCATTTATTTATTTATTTATTGTGTTAACAACTGTTTATTAAATTTTCTTCTGGGAACAATAATATAAAACAAAAAGCAACTGTGCAAATTTATAACCCACCCTACGCCTGGTGGACTCCAAACAAAACAAAAACAAATGCAATGTAGACCTTTAAAAAATCATAACAATAATTAATTAATTAATTAATAATAAATTAATACATTTATTATATTATAAATAAATTAACAATAAAAGATAAATAACAAAAAAAATATTTTTACAACGATTTTAGAAAAGATGACACAACATTAAAAGCTGATTGCCATAAATTTACAGTTTTGACATTAGATCCATGTATATGAGAAGTTGCGAGCTCCACTGATGTAATGTCCAACAAATACACAGTTCAGGTTGGTCTGTCCATGTGAGGAGGATTCCAGCGGTTGACTAGCAGTTTTTTTGGCCGCCGTTAGAGCAGCTAACAGTAGACATCTTTGTTGGACGGACAAGGTGAGATCCCAAAAGTCATTCATGAAAAGTGACATGGAGTCAAACATATCTGAGCATATGTGAGGTCCTGTGAGAGTCCAAAAAGCTGAGAGAGAGGGGCACTCCCAAAAAAAAATAAAATACAAAAACGTGCCTAAAGATCCTTGCGACCAGAGATTGCACTTAGGAGAAGACGACAGATTCATATAAAAACGTTTCATTGGAATCAAGTAAAACCTATGCAGCAATTTCCAATGAATCATTTGGTGATTAGGGTTTTTAGAAGACAATCTGAACATACCCCATGCCTGATCTGAAAATAAAACATGCACATCCTCATTAAGATCCTTACCCCAAACAGTTGTGATAGATAAAGTTTTGTATGAATGCTCAAGAAGAAAGAGACAGATAAGTGAAGCAGAGGAGGAAGACTCCTCACAAGGAAGGGTTAGTTTGCGCAAAGAGTGAATTGGCAGTTGAGAGTTCCAAGGCGTCCCATATGCCCGTAGGGCTGATCTAATACGCAAATACATAAAAACAGGAGGTGCCTGGGAGAGAATTCCCTCATTTTTAAATGTTAAACCATTTATAAATCATGTAGTTTGGCAGAAATCCCCAGAGAACCATTAAATCTTTTTTTTTAATTGATCTATTTGTTTGTGCCAGTATATACACACGTCTCATTTCAGGTTTGTAAAGATTTGTTCCCAAATGCAGGTCAAAGTGACTCAGAGCAGATGCAGATGTTGTTCACGTGGCTCATTTACTGTGAATCAAGTCTCTCTGAGATGCTAAAATCACCCGATCACGGGCTGCTCACGTGTAAACGAACACGGTGCCGCGCTTCACTGTGAGAAACAGCACAGATACTTATAGATATTTAATCGTAGTCTCTGTGATTTGATAATTGCTCTAAGCCACATCACGCTTGTGATGAAACCGTGCAGCAGGTGTTATTGTCTGTATTCTGGTGGGAAGATAGTGAGTTTTGATCTGCTGGGTTTGGATAATAAACCGGTAACACACAGCTCACATCATGACAGGTGTGATGAAGACTGATCCGCATTTAATCTGCTCACACACACACACACACACACACACAGAGAGAGAGAGAACTCCTGCCGTGAGAATCACGTGCAAATGGATCCAGGCATATTCATCTTTGTGCGTGTGTGAGTGTGTGTGGTTCAGGTTTATATGGTTTATAAGGACACAAATGTGTATAATGACATGGGTACCACAACATAAACATGGTTTATGAGAACACTTCCTGTGTTTGCGTAAATAAAAAGGCTTAAAAAACGTAGTGGTGTTTTATGAAATTCAGAAACAGCCAGTTGTGTGTGTGTGAGAGAGAGAGAGAGGGAGAGAGAGTGAGTGTATGAGTGAGTGAGCGTTCAGAGGGGTGTGTGTGTGTGTGTGTGTGTGTGTGGAGATCAATATGAAGGCAATCATGGAGTGTTTTTGAGCTGTAGCACTTCTGACCTTGACTGGATAAACGCAATCTGTGAGCCCAGAGAAAATATACGAGCCGGCGGTGCTTCATGTGTGTGACGTACAGCCGGCCGAACCAGACTCTCCATCACACCGCTTCTGCTTAATTTCACTAAAGAAGCGTCAGTGTGTGATTTACAGATACAAATAGTCAACATAATTGTGCAACACTTCAGGCATGTTATTACAAAGAAAAAAACAAACAAACAAAAAAAACACACAGTATATCCTGTGTAATGTTCTTTTGAAAATAGTGTTATTAACCAGTGTAATTTTTGTATCTTTATATTCTTATTTCTTTTAGTATGTAACTATTCAGTTTATTGAGAGCTTAGGGTCATTTTAATTAGCATTAAAGTTTTAGTAATTTTGTTGTGTGTTTTTTGTCATTTTTAGAAGTTTTTTTTTTTTAGTTCAGGTTACGTTCGTTATTTTAGTACTTTAAAATGACAAATGTCGCCTTGGCAACTCACTGAAATGTGTATGATTTAATGTTGCTTTTATTTTCAATTTGGATTTTTTTAAGATGGTTATCATTTCAGTGTTAAACAGCACGCATAATGCCATGCAAATAAAATACAGTTATTCTGCATCTTTAATGCATAACTTTTGGCAGTCTGATCAAATAATGAGTCAAAAAATCCCTGTTGACACCACTTCTGTTTCATTCATTGACCTGGAAATGGAGGGTCAAGTCAAGAGCGCTGCATTGTGGGATGTGGCATCTCACACAGCGCGCCCTGACGTATAGCGCACGTTATAATGTAGGAGGCCATCTGGATGTCCACGCGTACAGACAATCCGCAGTATGCGTGTGAATACAAGCATGAAAGTTGACTAAAGCTGAAATACGTTGCATTTGATTTCATCATTTGAGCTCTAATGACAGAGGCCTTTAGTTTGTCTTCAACTGCCTTATAAAGAGAACAAAACGTGTAGATGTGTGCAGCTGCTGAACTTTCAGCGGTTCAGGAGTGATTGAGCCTCAGCGGTGAAGCCATATTGTGGTTTGTCTTTGTGATCGACGCTCATTACGGCTAATCGCTCTGAAAGAGCGCGCGACAGATCTGAGCTCATATCAGGGCTTAAGACTCATTTGATCCGTCACGCGCCATTTGAGAAGCCATTCGTAATTTCAGCAGCGTTTCTGATGCCGTGAAAGAGTCATTCTGCCTCGTTCTGAATGTCTTTGGCTGTCGCGCAGGAAAACCGAGCCAGCGTCGCTCCCACACAGCGGCCGAACTCGCTCGGCATCCACGTAATCGCTTCTAACAAGAGCGTCTAAAAATACCGTGGCATGTAAGATGAATCCAGGATCCTCGTGTGAACGCTCTGGAGCAGCAGACTAACTATCTGTTTGTCTTTATCGAGTCGTGCAGAAATCAGTCACGGCTCAGAGACGAGATGCTTTTCCGGGAATCGCCGTGTGCATTCATAAATCTGAAGACAGGATTCCCACCGGAGCGCGTTTGGCAACACGCAGCGCGTCAAATATCAAATGTCATAACAAGCAACTAAACTGAACATCTGCATTAATAAACCACCATCAGCGGACAGTCGTGTCTGAGAGAAAGTTTTCGTCTGCAAAAGATAAAATCAAAGTCTTTTCAAAAGTGCAGATCTTGTCCGAAATGGCAGTTTAATAGTCCCCTTGTGAAAATGAAGTACTGAATGTGCACTTGTAGTGTATTTAAAATCTTAGGAGTGTATTTTTTGAAAAGTTGTACTTGCAGATAATATAACATGAATGAAATAAAAGGCCACTTAAGTGAGAGAGACTGCTTCTAAACACACTTTAGTACACTTTTAAGAAGAGACCGTTGTAATAATGTCAAATGAAAGATTTTACTTTAAAGTAGATTTTAAATCTTGTTTTAATAATCTTTCGTCCTACTTTAGTGGGTCAAAAACTCTCTAAAGTTCAGCTAATTGCATTAATGCGAATTTAACTAGACATTTTCATTCAGTTGCAATTAACAGGCAATTATGTGTCTGAAAACATTACTTCACTTCATGACATGTATGTTATTTTTTTTATTTTATTTTTTAAATAAGGGTACATATTGTGCATTGTCTGAAGTCATATGATTATTTGTTTTGTGAGAATTTACCAAATATCTTTTCCTTTAAGGG
>JAHKKF010493108.1:0-14171 GCA_019740295.1 Labeo calbasu
ATAGACTCTTCGATAGATAGACAGACATACAGACATTTGATAGATAGATAGATAGATAGATAGATAGATAGATAGATAGATAGATAGATAGATAGATAGATAGGTGTGAAGTTCTGTCATTTGTCATTTAGCGAGTGCAGGGGACAGAAAAGCTCTGATTCTAACACACCCCTTCATTCCCTTACCATTGCAAAACAGAACGAGAGGAGAAGAGAGCAAACGCAGATGAAAATGTTACTGGAAAGGGCAGCTACACTGAAAAACCGCCTCCTCTGAGAATTGTCCTCGGCAGACATGAAAAAAATTGCATTTTGTACTGCATAAAAGCCTCATCTCCATAGAAGGAAGAGAGAAGGAGAGAGAGACGCTGCTTTTGAGGCAGCCGGTCCAAAAAGACCAGGCCCTCGCACAGTCTCATTACCTGAAGAAAAACTGTGCCATTAAATTGAAATTTAATTTGCAAAATTGTGTTTTAATGTAGCTATTCGCCTCCATCCGTCCAAATGTGGCTTCTGTCGCCGGCATGTCTTAAGGCAATTTAATTGGACTAATAGAGACAGCTGTTAATAGCAGGGCTTCCATTGTGTGGCTTTGCTGGTTTTTCATCAAGGCCGGACCCTCAGGACACACTGATAGAGTTTGAAGTAGATTCAGTTGGAATCCAGAAGAGAGCTTTCGGCTTCTGCAAGCAACAGATTTGAAACAACACACGCGCGCAAGCACATGTGCCGTATGGCTTCTCTCAGAAAGTCCCTCAGAATCCGCTCAAGTAATTCACATGCGAGTTTCAGCTTGCCAGTAACACCATATGCATCTTCCATGTAGTCAAGAAGAGGCATAAGAGGAAAGATGCAAAAAGACGGATATACACCCCCACTTCTATTCTCATCCTATAACACCTCGTGACCAGGACATACGTGCGGCACTTCTCAGAGAACAGAAAAACCTCATCATCTACGTCAAGAAGAAAAGGTCACGCCCAAGGTCAAGGATACACAGCCCATATTGAGCCTGAATGGGAAGATTTACAGCTGAAGCACTATCAAACGCTCCTCTATCTGCGCATAATCAAAGGGCATTAGAGACAGAGAAGCTTCAAACGGCCTGCATTACAGAGGCAGCCCTGTAATGATATGACAATAGAGAAGCATCTCTAGAATATTAAGGTGCCGTGTGCCGGAATTCACAATGAATTCAGACACCGGCTCCAATCCCCATGTTGGCCGATGATGAGTCAGGCCCATGCGAGCAGCCTCCAATATGTGCCAGTGAAGACTCACGTCAGACAAAGCCAGCAGATCTGGACTCAGATTTATTATTTGCCATATCAAAGAGGATTACAGAGTGTGACTGACACCAGATCAGTGGATGGGGGTGAGTTCTACCTAAATATATATATTTTTTGGTTCTAAAAAATTGCGCTATGTAATATGTTAATTCAATTATATTAAATTCTAATTACGCCAATTTAATGTTTATTATTTATAATTAAATAAAATTAAGATTAATATTTAAACAAACACAAATGTTTAATGTTTAATAAATATACAATATTAAATATTTCTTTCTTTCTGAAAAACAAATATTTAATATTCAATTAAAATACCATAATAATAACATTAAATGTACTGTAAATAAGCTGTATACAGTACATTTAAATATATACAGTACATACATGCAATGTATGTAGTGTGCAGTCATAAACTTCACTTAGACAAGGGAAAAAGGAGGGAAACTCTAGTTGAAGGTTCAAAGGTGTCCACTAGAGGGCCTAATGAGCTGGTGGAAGCATCTTGGGTTTTCCGTTCTCTTTTTATCCTTCAACTGCTTGGCACATCTCATAAAGCATTTATATAGCATTTAAAAGCATTTATGTCTTTGCTTTTTATATTTTGTGTTCCTAAGTGCAGAACGGGCTAAAAACCTTGCATATTTTTACTGTTTTGATGCATGCAAACGTATGCAAAGTATTATAAATACTTTAAAATGTGTCTGTCTGTTTTGAGAGGTATTCTATAAACTGTTTTGCATTCTCTCTTTCTCTACCAGACATGACTGACACATAAAAACAAATAGATGCTAGCTGAAGCGAAGTCAGGTTGAGTAAGCCATCTTGTATATCACATTTTTTTCTTTTCTAATCATTACAGTTATAATTTTTGAGATTTACACACAATCTAGCAAATGGATGACTTATTAATATAATAGTGACTCTTTAGAATCTCTGAATTTTAAGCTAGTACTGAAAATATGCTTTAATGTTGCTTTTACTTTTCTTTCCTTAGGCCAAATCTAAAGTTATAAAACCAGCACCAAAATGCTGAGAAAAAAAGAGAAACAAGACAGACAACTCAACATGTGAAACTGGCGAGTTCTAGAAAGCTCAATGAATAAGACCAAACGAGGATCTTGTATAGCCTGCAGGTTTCTAATTATTCATTCATCTAGTATAGCGTGTGTTTTGAACATTTTGGGGGTATCAAGCCTCTACAGCTTCATCAATAAGACTCAAGTAGCATCAGCTCCAAACTGGAAATATGTTTCTTTTAAATTCATAAGTCCGTGGGTGGAAAACTCTCACTATGTTGCAGATATTCTGAGTGACAGCCAAACAAATGTATACATATGACGTTATTTACAGTATACAGTAGGTTCAGTATACAATCAAGAGCATTGGTAAGAGCTTAAATGTATATGTTTAAATGTGTGTGTGAACAGTCGAGCTACTGAAACCCTGTCTGAATAAAACACGTTTCTTTAACGTAAAGATTTCCAACCCCGCTCCAGCTCTCAAAGTACAAGAGTCTTTTATAAACTCCAGTCTGCGCTTAGAAACGCGTCCACATCAGTCACATAAAGGACCGCTTTGAAAGCCCCGCCCACAATTTGAATTCCGAGAAGCCGATTGGCTGCGTTACCCCCCTCCTCCTTCATCCATTGGTTGGCGGCGGATCAGTAACAATGTTTAATGCACTATGAGACAGAGTGAGACAGTCAGAGAGAGAAACGCGCAGAGGAGGCAGAAGGGACACCGGCACACCACAGTGCATTTTTTCCCGTACCGTTATTGACAGCTGGTCTTAGTGACAGTAGGATTGGACTGAACACTTTCGGTTGATATCCACATTTAAACTTTGGACTCACTTGTTTTTCCCTTCTCGGTTTTTTATTTGGGACCGGACGTATAGCCTCCTGTGGGGCCAGGACGCATTTATCACGGGGATGTCTCACCCCGCATCATTGCAGTACGAGAGGCAGTTCGCGTTGGCGATATCAACGGTTGTGGATGTATATTTTACGCTTGGGTCAAGATATCTGTCCTGAAGCGTCTCCAGTCTGAGTCCATGAGCGGAGGAGAGTCACTGCATCCTAATCAGCCTCATTGACATTACAAGCGCACTTTTGGGGAGCACTTTATTTTTCCATACAGTCTGGTTGGAGTTTTTTTCCCCCCACTCATTGGGAAGGTGCATGAAGGATGTAACTCGTCTTTTGGTGATGGTTGTGTTTAGAGTGGATATAAGGCTACAGGTAAGTCTGTGTGATGTTTCTCATCATCATTTTGTTCCAAAGTGTCGTCCTGAAAAAAAAAGACAAGATGACATGTCATATATGCTCCTGGAGCTGCTGGATGCGCACGGTGCCAGAGAGGATGCAACAGCTTCTTCTCGTATTTATTCAAGAAGCGCAGTATAAATAACCATCCAGGATTGTGTTTCATTCGCTCTGCTTTATGCGACTATGTAAGAATTGTATTTAACAGCCGGATTATGCCGGTTAAGAGGCTTATTTCAACGCATTTGCATTCAGAAGGTTGCCTTAAGACAGCAAGGTATAGATATGGCATCAGTTAAGCAGCTGTTTCAGGACGCAGGGACGTAGAAAGAGATTTATGCGTTTTTATTTGCTCACCACCTTTATCCATAATTGCGCGTTTGATGCGCGTAACGCTCTTCTTGCCACATGGCGCATCCTCGACGCATTGCTTAGCCTACATGTTGAGAGCAGAATAACACAAACATCCACCTGTGTTCAGCGGTAAAGCTCTCCGACGCATCTCAAGGTTGGATTGACATGCCATCCACGTCGTTCGCCAGGGAATGAGGAATTACGCATTAGAATTACGCGGTCACACTACAGAGAAAAAAAGCGCGTATGTTCAGACACGAGCTGTTTGTTTGAATCTTTATGTCAGAATTGAAATGATCAAGTGCAATGTAACATGCAGTAATCTGATGGAGATTTTTTTCTTTCATTTTTGTTACAGGCGAAGAGGCTGGGAAAGGCTATTTCTTTGTGGAAACTGGATTGTGATTATGCCTCCAATGCGCCTGGGCGTTCAGCAGAATATAAATTAGCTGTACAGCCTCGACGTTTGTTGTAAAAACTCAGGATAAAGGGAGCCCTGCTACGGAGGAAAGAAAAGAGCATTTAAAGGAAAAGCCCACATAATGACTTTATACATTTTTTATCATGAATCGGCATGTGTGCTCAGTAATTGAAGGTAGAAATTGTGATATTGCTGGGAAGATCAACAGGTCGGAGGCGTAAAACGCATCAGAAAGCCAAGACACTCTCACTGAAAGGGATGCATCTTTCTGTTTTCCTTTTCCTACTTTTATGGGCGCAAGCCCTGACGTTGAAAAACTTGAACTACTCAATACCTGAGGAGAAAATTCAGGGCGTCATTGGAAACATTGCCAAGGATGCAGAGCTTGAACTGGGAGAGCAGGGGAAAAAATCCAACTTCAGGGTGTTGGAGAACTCCGCCCCACACCTTATCGATGTGGATCCCGAAAGCGGGCTATTGTACACTAAACAGCGGATCGACAGGGAAACACTGTGCAGACAAAACCCCAAGTGCCAGCTCTCCATGGAGGTGTTTGCCAACGACAAGGAGATCTGCATGATTAAAGTTGAGATACAGGACATAAATGACAACGCACCAAGCTTTCCCTCTGAACAGATCGATATTGACATATCTGAGAATGCAGCCCCAGGCACACGCTTCCCCTTGGCTGCTGCCTACGACCCTGACACCAAGGAAAATGGCCTGAAAACGTATCAGATCACACGGGATGATTATAGTATATTCTCTTTGGATGTTAAATCCAGAGGGGACGGAACTAAGTTCCCTGAATTGGTCGTTCAGAGGTCCTTAGATCGAGAGGAACGTAGCCATCACACTTTAATTATAACTGCCACAGACGGAGGGGAATATCCCAAATCGGGCACGATGCAAATCAACGTGAAAGTCACTGATTCCAATGACAACAGCCCTGTGTTTGAACAGCCCTCATACGTAGTGGAGATTCCTGAGAATTCCCCCCCAGGCACTGTACTGATAGATTTAAATGCTACAGATCCCGATGAAGGGATTAACGGCCAGGTTACTTATTCTTTTAGCTGTTATGTCTCAGACAGGATCAAAGAGTTGTTCTCAATAGACCCCCGAACGGGCGTTATAAAGATTCAGGGTAAAATCGACTATGAGGAGAACCCAATTATAGAGATTGATGTTCAGGCAAAGGATCAAGGCCCCAACCCAATTCCTGGCCATTGTAAAGTCACCGTTAAAGTGCTTGACAGGAATGACAACTGGCCATCGATAGGTTTCGTAGCTGTGCGTCAGGGGGCGGTTAGCGAAGCAGCAACTCCAGGGACAGTGATCGCACTCGTCAGAGTCACAGACAAAGACTCTGGCCGCAACGGCCAGCTCCAGTGTAGGATTTTGGGCAATGTTCCCTTCAAGCTAGAGGAGAACTATGATAACTTCTACACAGTAGTGACCGACAGACCCCTGGACAGGGAGGTAAAAGATGAGTATAACATCACTATTGTTGCCAAAGATAATGGCAACCCGCCTCTGAATTCAACAAAATCTTTCACGGTTAAGATTTTAGATGAAAACGACAATGCACCTCGCTTTACAAAAATGGTCTACCTTCTCCAGGTGCCTGAAAACAACATCCCAGGGGAATACCTGGGTTCTGTTCTTGCTCATGACCCAGATTTGGGCCAAAACGGCACTGTATCCTATTCCCTTCTTCCTTCTAATGTAAGCGAGGAATCTATCACTACATATGTTAACATCAAACCCACTGACGGTGCTATTTATGCCCTAAGGAGTTTCAACTATGAGCAAACCAAGTATTTTGACTTTAAGGTGCAGGCGAAGGACTCAGGTAACCCTCACCTGGAGAGCAACACCACTGTCCGTGTCAGCGTGCTGGATGTTAATGATAACATTCCCGTCATTGTCCTTCCATTACTTCAGAACGACACTGCTGAGATCCATGTGCCACGGAATGTGGGAGTCGGACACATTATCACCACCGTGAGAGCGGTGGACAATGATTTTGGTGAGAGCGGTCGTCTCACCTATGAGATCTCAGATGGCAATGAGGAACATCTGTTTGAGATTGACTCCGTGACTGGTGAGGTACGGACAGCCCAGCCATTGTGGGAAGAGGTGGCACCTGTTGTGGAACTGATCATCAAGGTGACCGACCATGGCAAGCCATCACTCTCCGCCATGGCGAAACTTATCGTCAAAGCCTACTCCGGACCCCTACCAGAAGGTGAACCACGCATCAACGCGGAACACCATAACTGGGACATGTCACTCCCACTGATAGTAACCCTGAGTATCATCTCAATAATGCTCCTAGCCGCCATGATCACCATAGCAGTCAAGTGCAAACGGGAGAACAAGGAGATCCGCACATACAACTGCCGCATCGCAGAGTACACTCACCCGCAGCTCGGCAAGGGCAAGAAAAAGAAGATCAACAAGAATGACATCATGCTGGTGCAGAGCGAAGTGGAGGAGCGGGACACCATGAATGTGATGAATGTTGTCAGCAGTCCCTCTTTGGCGACCTCACCCATGTACTTCGACTACCAAACCCGTCTGCCCCTCAGCTCTCCAAGGTCAGAGGTCATGTACCTCAAACCCACTGCCAACAACCTCAGTGTTCCTCAAGGGCACGTTGGCTGTCACACCAGCTTCACGGGACCTGTTACGAACACCACCGAGACGCCAGTGAACAGGATGTCAATAATACAGGTAGGAGCGACAACTTATATTATTCCTCTTCCTTATTACCCTCCATCCCCCTCTCGTCCTGCTCTGTCTCACTAGGTCAATACATGAATGGATGAGTAGATGTGTGTGCATACAAAGCAGCCAGTGAATCATAGCATGGGGGGAATCGAAGGGGCGATAATATGAAACACGAGTCGCTCTCCACCCCTCACCAGATGCCAAAAAGCACCTTGCTATCGTTTTTTGAAATCTAGCTTTGCTCATATTGTTTCAGGTAATGCGTTAAGAGGAAATTGAGTATGGAACACAATTCTCTTCTGGAGATATTGTTTTGATGTTACCTCTGGTGTGGAGAGATTTGATGCACTGACAGGTTCAGCCCTAAAGGCTTGTTATTTCATAACGGCTGTACCGTGATGATTTGCTGCTCTTGCCTAGAATATATTTCCAGCTACTATATTGCAAATGAATAGAGCTTCGATCAATATGTAGTTTCCTGTGGCGCTTTGAATGCAAGTCTCCTACGGTTCGCCTCGTACAATGACAGAATTAATGTTCTTGTTTTCTTTTTTTCATTTTTTGCTATTGTTCACACGCTAGGTCAAGTAAATACATAAGAATGAGTTTTCTCCCAACGTAATGCGATTTGTCTTGACCTCGAACATTTCAATTTTCAGTCTTGGCATTGTAACACCTTTACTCTATTACTTACTCAGCAGGTTTGTCTCACCTTCGTACTCAAGCACACTGTGACAATCCTCTATTAAAGATGCTCAGACCACATTTCATCGAAAGAAAGAAAGAGCTTTCCCAGATTTCCTCGTTCCTCGCTAATGCGTCTTTGTGTGGAGCGATTTGGTTAAGCCAGTGACAACTTATGTGTGTCTGTGCTGCTAAGCCAGTTTAAAGTCATTTGAAATCTGTCGTGTCAGATGAGGCTAAAGTCACCTCTTTAAACTGTGTAAATCAGGTATGTGCAGCGATTGAGATTACAGCTGGCAAAAATTAATTTAGCTCATTTCATATACGTTTACTCTTTGCTAAATGTATGTATTTTCACATTCTATTGTTGCTAATGCTAATATTTAGGGTTAGGAATTTCTCACCAGTAAACAACCACCCTAGTAACCAACCACAAAGCACATAACCATTGTGATATAGCATATATGAGTGATTTCAGAGGTGTGATGTGGGTGTTTTTGTGGATAAGCTTGAATTTGCATGTTTTAATGGGTGTCTTGTGTGATTAACATTCTCTAGATCTGCGCATTTTGCTGCTGTATCTGTTTGCCCGTGATTGTGCGAGCGTGTGCGTTGCCATTCACCGCATCCCAGCTGCAGGTCAGAGGTCAGAGTGAGGCCCATTATCGTGGGCCCTTTAATAATGAGCACGATAACTGCAGAGGTCTCATCAAACCGCAGACCCAGGCACTCCAGCGTAGTTACATGCCCTCTTCGCTCACTACCTTCACTCTGTCACTGAAACAAACAAGCTCCAAAACACATACATAGAGTTTATGCTGTGTTTACACAGATCCATACAGTACAGAATATACTCTCCATTATTTACAGCAGAAGTGTGGCGAGAGACAGAACTGCTATCCTGTTACTGAGCCCGTAAAACAATCTGGCTTGGCTTTCCTCTCCCCTGGCCTGGAACAGAGAGAGAGCGAGATTAAAAGAGAGCCATAGAAATGCGAATCCCAGTTGAGAGGTTATAAAAAATGCTAGAAATCCCTCCCTTTCCAGTCGCTGTCGATCGATGTGTTCGGGTGCTGTCGTCTACATCTGTCATCGAAGCTAAAGGTAGCCTGAAAGGCTGAAAATAAATGGATTTATAAACAAATACATATATAAAAACAAACCTCTCAGAGTCTTCACAGCTTGCAAAAGAGCATTTCAAATGCTCAGGCCAACAGCAGCAGTGAAAGGGTAAGACCAGCAGCTCCTTAATGGTGTTTTATAGTAGCTGATCCAGAGGTTGCAAACAGCTGGCCGTTGAAGTAATAGCCCACGTCTAAAATGAAAAGAGGTTCAGGGTCAATTACAACACCAGGGCTGTCTGCTCTCGAAGAATACAACAGAATGAAGGGTGTAATTCGATTGGCTGAGAAAAGTTTCCTGGATAAAGGGATGTAATAACGTTTAATTGCACCACAGGCGTTCAGATCTATTACTTAATGGCGAATTGAGGTTTAAAGAAAACCTTCAGTGGTATCCTTCCATCCTGGTAGCAGGGGATTTTCTTAATTCTTTTGTTTAGAGAACATTTAACACCCGTCTTCATGTCTGCAACATACTTAACAGCATATCTGAGGCCAGAAAAACTAATGTATAGCTAACTTGGACTTGAACTTACTGTTAGGGTGAAAATAGCATTTTTACTATTGCTTACCTCAGAATGGAAATGTATGTAAGGATGAGCCAGAGGCTGATACGGCTGCTGTGAGCATCAGGGTTGTCGTTCCCAGCTATAAAAGTGTCCCCTAGGTGGCGACAGTCTGCCTTCAGTGTCTTGCAAGCATGTAGTAAAGTGCATGAGGCTTGATTTGAATGCACATGCTGTGTTTGCTATCAAATTTATGTTTTTCTCTAAGCGCGACTATAAAATGTTTATGAAGTGAAAGCTGCATGCAGTTTAAAATCGGTTGATGCTTCCATCAGTCTTTTTTGTTTGTTTATCCTGAATACAGAGGTCAGCCGAGCCGCTTAAGGTCAAACCGGTAAGGCAGGAGTAGCAATTCATGTAGCGCTGGGGGAGGGCAGCGGGCTTGACACACTCCAGTAGTAAAGGTCAGCGGTTGGAGGGAGTTTGCTGCCGGACAATAGTGATGCCTCTCCAGGGATTGTCCATCCAAGCTGTTTCTTTCCATTAAATGCACCTAAAAAGAAGTGGGAAGCATGACAACAGAGCTTGCTGTTGAGTAACTGCTTTGATATGAGGAGTGTAGTTGTGGCATAATGCTGTTGTGTGGTGCGGCAAAGTCACAGTGTTTCATAGAGATTGGGTTTCTGTCACGTCGTTTTTGCAAAATTGAGCGATAAAAGCGCCTGTCAGGTAATCAGATTGCTGCGTGAGCTCTAGATGTATTGCTTTGGGAGCTGAAGCGAAATACTGTCAAATGGCAAGGCATGAGAGAGTCAATGTCTGACAATCTGTTTAGTGCCCTCTTTTTCTCGCTCGCACACTGTGTGTGTGTTTTGCGGTGGGACAGCGGGAGTGTGAGCACAGTCATGCATGCTAATGGTTCTGTCCTTGCATGCTGCATTATACGGTATGTTGTGTGTGTGCAGTGTGGGAGGGGGTATTGGTGTGTGTGCTTGCAAATTGAGTCATAACATTTCCCCTTGATGTGTCTAACAACCCATTGTTTGTCCTCTATAAGCTCTCTTCTCTTCTCTTCTCTTCTCTTCTCTTCTCTTCTCTTCTCTTCTCTTCTCTTCTCTTCTCTTCTCTTCTCTTCTCTTCTCTTCTCTTCTCTTCTCTTCTCTTCTCTTCTCTTCTCTTCTCTTCTCTTCTCTTCTCTTCTCTCATTGTTGTTTTGAGGAGTGAGGCATTTTGAAATGCATTTATCTCCCCCCTTTAAGCTCTCTGCCTGAGAAATCGAGCGTTTGTTTACAGCTTGGAGTTAAAGACAAAAGACTGGGAGAGAAATAGGGATCAAGAAAAGATAATCATAAAAGTTTGCAGAGGAGTTTTTCCTCCCCTTTCGGTCCCAGCTCGTCCTTCTTTAACTTTTGCGTATTAAATTCTTTCTTCTGCCCTTGGTGTCTCGTTCATATTTTCAGATGCTGTGTTCGCGCTGAATTATTGATAGGAGGGTTTGATATACACACGTGATCGATGTGTTCTGCAGTATATGAGGGAAATCTAAACAGCACTTGTCTGCCAGGCCTAAACGGTGCACATGAGACCCTACAGTAAATCCTGCCTTTGTTTGTTTGATTTCTCCAGGCTTTAGTCCTTCTAGAGTTGCAGGGGTTTTATTTTCTCTACCTTGTGATCGCTGTTTATTGTGCGTGCTTGTGTGTGTGTATTCCGAACTCATGTGATCCTCTGCTATATTTACTCGCTCATTAATAAATCATCAAATTTAACAGAACAAGACAAGACCAGATGTCGTGATAAACGTCTTCAATTTCTCACACCGCTTCATGTTAACAACGGAAGAGTGTGACCACAAAACCTCACCTTGTCTTTCATATTTTGGAGAAAATAGCGTTCATCCTTCTTCTGTCCATATTGCACAAACACTTGTTTTTATTCATCTGCGAAGAAGCCGTGGGTTTCAAGTGCTTTGAGTCCAGATTAGAAGAAGGATTGAGATTAGCCCAGTTCTTCGGAAGATGAAAATCAATCCTGCAAAGCCAGAAACAACAAAAAAATCCATCCGTCTGTCCTCCCCTCCCTTCCTCCTTCACGTGGACGCTGATTTTCTTTGGGTGCACTGGAGTGTGTCAAAACCCCGGCATGAAAAATGTACTAGGCAGGGTGAAAAGATCTCTGTAGTTTTTTGGCTCACATTTAGGCGATTAATTACTGCACAGCTGAAGTGTACAGATATGTGTATAATAGCAGAGACATTTGTTGAACTGCATGTATAATGTATGGCAATTCTGGAAATCCAAGTAATGCCGTTGAATTATTTATTGAGTTGTATAGCTCTATAACCCAGCTCCGTCCGCCCTGCGTGGTTTGGAACCCCAGACCCGTTTGGGAACCAGCGGGCCGAGGCCATTAATAACTCATAAACGCATTCGTAATTTTACCCCGCCCTTGTACAGTTCCGCTTGAACGATGGAATTAATCTCGAGAAAGTCATTGTGCCGGAGTCGTTGGGCTAGATTGACGACGCGGCTCCGAATGCGTAGACGAATGAATGGATGGATGAGTGAATGATACATATGGTCTGGAGAAATGAGCGGATATGAGAGGCTGTCGGATTTCTTCCCATCCTTCTTTGTGACCAAATACATCTTATCTCAGTGAATTTGGAGCCAGAGAGACTGCTATAGTTTACAGTGCTCCTGCTGTGCTCATGTTTCGTATTTTCTTTAACTTTGAACTTCAGGAAATAAACTTAAATGCATTATTGATTTTATATTTTATATATATATATATATATATATATGTGTGTGTGTGTGTGTGTGTGTATATATACCATGTATGGTTTGTTAGGATGGAAATATTTGGCCGAGATACAACTATGTGAAAATCTGGAATCTGAGGGTGTTAAAAAAACAAAATATTGAGGAAGTCACCTTTAAAGTTGTCCAAATAAAGTTCTTAGTGATGCGTATTACTAATCAAAAAATTAAGTTTTGATACATTTACGGTAAGAAATATACAAAATATCTTCATGCAACATGATCTTTACCTAATATCCTAATAATTTCTGGGCATAAAAGAAAAGTTGATCATTTTGACCCATACAGTGTATTGTTGGCTATTGCTACAAATATACCTATGCTACTTACAGCTGATTTTGTGGTCCAGGGTCAAATATATTAGCTTTAACAGCTTTTTGTTGTAGAAATGACAATTAAATTATATTATCACGTTTTTTGCATAATTTGACGAAAATACAACTTGATTAGAAATGATTTATTTTCCTCCCAAACAAATGCTTTATTTTCTGAGAACATTTTTAGCATTTATTTGTTGTCGTGAAAATGATGCCACAGCTGTGGGACAGTTTTTGAAACGTTTATAATCTTCCCGATGGTTTATGATTATTTAATGGCCATTTTAAACATTTAATAATTCACATTTTTAATGATGGATTTCCATATTTGAAAACTGAAAGTGAGTCTCTAGAGCAGTGTTGATCTAGAAGAGTAGCACAGATAATTTTAGATGTTTATGTTAGTTATGTGTCATTTTTGCGAAGCGTAGCAGGCAAGTAATGCTCTCATAGTGCAGGGGTTATTTAATTACTTAAGGAAGCACTAAAACCTATTAGTTCTGAATGTGAAAAGGAGAAATATTCCGGCAAGAGTTGTAGACCACAAGATTTGACCCTTGAGGCAGAAAACATTGAGGCACTTAAACTAATTTGCTTGAAGGAAATTCAGAGAAGGGCATACTGGAACAGAACTGTTTTGAGGAACATCCAAAACTTTAAATCATTTTTAAATCATATACTCAGCAGAATGAGATAGTTTTGATGTTTGTTTAAATTATACCTACAATAAAAGGTTCCCTTTTCTCTATTGATTCCACAGTAAAAAAAACAATGTTCCTCTTTCCTTGTCCACAAGGACGTTGCACGCCGGAGTGTTTGGGAAACAAGTCCCAGTTATTCCCTGTCAATATTTGTTCTGGCTCCTCCACGCAAACAGTAATGGCTAAAGCTAGCCTTGCTAATGCTTGAGGGCATTGGCATTGGAGTTGCTGTCAGAGGTTTGGTTGCTTATGTGCATGTTTGTTTTGGATAGTGGGATAAGCTAACCCTGATGAACATGGTTTAGACTCTGTCGGTGATGTCGGGCAGAGTGACGCCCACATTTCAGATGGCTTACGGTCGCGTGTACACTCCTCTCTCTCTGGCACCGATTTCCAGCTAGCCTTTTTAGCCATGTGGCGCTTAGTTTTCGAGATGAGACACTCAATCAGACAACTGCTCTTTAATTAGAAAGGAAAACATCATCTGCATGTTTAAATGATGCAGACGCTAAGCTAGAAATCTGCTAGGTGTCAGATGGCTGACCTCTACCCTTGTTCCTTCCGTCTGAATGCTAGAGCAACTTGTAAATAGTTAATGCTAGGTGTGTGAACAGTGTGGCTGCTAACACAAGGCCAAATCAAATTACAAGGCCAGAATGACAAAATCCAACACAGGAGAACAACTAATTGAACACAAGGACTGAGTTTGTGCTGGGTTTAATGAATGAAATGAGTCCAACACATCAGAACGTAGTGAAAAAATGCATTCACACATTGACAGTGCATTTGTTAGACCTGTTTTAGAGTGTTTTTGTTTTACACTGTGCTGTTTTTATGTACTACAGTGCGTAGCAGTTTGCACTTTTTTATTGTCTTGCACATGAATCCCATATTTTAAAGAGGCCAGGTCAAGTTAATATAAGTTTAACCTCTAAAAATTGGACTCTTAACAATGTA
>JAHKKF010493109.1:0-18636 GCA_019740295.1 Labeo calbasu
AAAAAAAAAAAAAACTATTTTCCCTAAAGATTATTTTTAATGTCTTTCTATTCTGATGTTCTCCCATCAAAATAGTTATCCAGTGAAGTAATCATACTTGTTAGTAATTTTCCTGTCTTATTTTCTTTTTCTTTTTAGTCTATATTTATTTGTGCTTCTGTCCATTTTCCTTAAATGCAGCTGGAGCTGCTCTCGTCCTGAAGGTCCTTGTGTAGTTTCTCAAGCCATTTTCATTCTCATCCATCTTTTCTTCTTTTGGTTAGCGTTCCCTTCACAGACCTTAATGAGAGACACACAGGGGCTTAATTTTCGCCCTCCTTCACCCCAAACGTCTCTAATGAGTGGAGTTTGGTCCAGGCAGTAATGACGCTCCGTATGGGCCATGCCTTTAATGGCTTCCTGCTCTTTACAGCTCCAGCACCTTGGGCAACTTTCTTGTACAATCAGGGGATTTCTGCAACACTAATGTTATTGTGGACAGAGAGGACAGCTGTATGGTTTGAGAAAACAAGCCACACAACTTTCTAACATGACCGAGCTGTAGTGAGTTGGCGTTTTTTACAGTGTGTGTGTGTCTGCGTGTTACTTCCAGGATACTATAGTGTTCCCACGTAGATGCCAGTAGCAGGTACTAGGCTTGTGCGTTTTCATGTTCACAAACACAGTCAGCCCGATGTGAGTCTGATTTTGTTTGACAGTTTTATGACAGAGGGCTGAAATTATGGATGTATTTTCTGTACTCCCCCTCATCAACCATCAGTTAACAACACATAAAATTCATATAATTACATCTTGGTTTCCATTCTGAAGTATGTATAAAATTTTCACCTATTTTCTTCTTCCTGTTAAGGCTGAGTTGTAGCCGCGCTCCCTCAACCGAACATATTCACGAGGCTTTGGCGAGAAACACGTGGCAGACAGGCTGAGTTTCACTTGCCCCCGTAAAACGCAGCCGAGTCCGTGTTTTTATGCTGTCGTCTCAAAGGCTTTCTACTAGGCCTCATATAGATGAGAAAAATGCACAGTGTGCCAGAGAATTTTGCAACATGATGTGAATCAGTCAATGGTCAAGACCACGACAGCCTGACGAAGCATTTACAGTCTTCCTATTAGTGTATGTGAGAGAATTCACATAAACACAGCCACTTTATTGCTTCAGATTTGCCAAAAGCTGCACTGTTTATTTTTTATTTTTTTTTAAATATGTTTTAATTTTAGAGGCATGTGACTAAAAGTTCTTTTAATATATTGTAGTAATACATGATGTTTTATTACAGTTTTATAATATATTTTTTCCAAAAGTTTGGAATAATGACGATTTTTAAAAAGTATTTTACGCTCACCAAGGCTGCGTTTATTTGATTTAAATTATATTTTAAATTGTATTCAAAAAGAAAAGAGTTATATTAAATTGTAATTATATTTCACAATATTGCAGGTTTTTTTTATTAATTAAATGCAGCCTTGGTAAATATAAAAGACTTTCAAAAACAATAAAAAATTTTAATTATTTCAACAGATATGTCATGTTAAGTGTTTATATGGATCGTAGTTATGTATGTGGGATATGTATGTATGTGATCAAAAAGCTTTACCAAAAATACAGAAAAAACTGTAATATTGCGAAATATTATTACAGTTAAAAATAATGGTTTTCTATTTTAATATATTTTAAAATAGAGTTTATTCCTTTGATGCAAAGCTAAAATTTCATTACTCCAGTCTTCAATGTCACATGATCCTTCAGAAATCATGCTAATATTATGATTTATTATCAGTGTTGAAAACTGTGCTGCTTAATATTTTTTAGAACCTGAGATTGTTTTTTCCAGAATTCTTTGAATAATAAAAAAAAGAAATGTATTTATTCAAAATAGAATTTTTTTCTAACAATATAGGTCTTTGCTATTACTTTTGATCAATTTAACACGTCCTTGGTGAATAAAAGTATTAATTTCTTTAAAAAAAAAAAAAAAAATCACTGACCACAAACTTTTAAATTGTAGTTTATATCGTGCAAAATATTTATTTGACATAAATGCAGTTCTTTTTAACTAATTATTAAAGAATCCTGAAAAAAGTATCACAGAACAAAATATTAAGCAGCATAACTGTTTCCAAAATTGATAATAAATAAGCATATTAGAATGATGTAATGACACTGAAAATTCAGCTTTGTATCACAGACATAAATTACATTTTAAAATACATTCACATAGAAACCAGTTATTTTACATTGAAATAATATTTTGCAATAATACTGTTTTTTCTGGATTTTTAATCAAATAAATGCAGCCTTGATGAGCATAAAAACCTTTCAAAAACATTAAAAATCGTACTGATCCCAAAGTTTTATAACCTACACTGCCGTTCAGAAGTACTAAACATTATTACACATATCAGCTGTACATTTTCTAATGTTTTTATCTAACTGGAGGATATCTAGAATTCTGGATTGGAGATTTTCAGGAGATTCTAGAATTTTTAAAAACAGTATAGAGTCATTTGTTTAAACCAAAGTGCTGTTTAATGCTTGATTCTGATTGGTTGGCAGATGTTCAAAGGCGGTGGCTACTCTTAAATAACTACGCAGCTGAAAATTGTTGCAAGTCCTGAATGTGTTACAGTTTCATGCCGCTTTGCCAAATTATTTCAGTTATTTAAAAAGTGGCTTACATTCTACCACAGCAAAAGAGCCACAAAAACCAAATACACAAACCAAACATTTAAATATGACAAACAATAGAATAAAAATGTCAAACAACTTTATTTCTGAAATTACTTTTAACCCTCTTTCTCTCTCACAGACACTCAGGCACAAAAGCTCCCATGCACACACACAACCTTGTTTGCTGCATTACCTCTGTACTTAATTACTAAACCGGTTTCGCCATTGAAACATTACGTTACTAATTACTCCAAAAATGGTGGCATTATCACCCTAATAGCTTGGGATGTTTATAAGCAAGCAAGAAAGTTGTACACAGAAGTGTTTTGGTAACGAAAACCTAAAGTCGACGTCATCGTGGACCTCAGATCTAAATTATTTCTGTGGCATCACCAAATGCGTTTCACATCTGGCTGCCATTGGTTGAGCCAATTTAAAGCATTTTAACATTTAAAATGATGCTTTAGCTGTAAATCAAATATGCTAACCCTTTAAAACGTTTCTGACAGGTTGGCTGGAGCACCGCTCGTGACTACTACACGTTCCTGTGGTCACCTCTTCCAGACAGCTACACTGAAGGAACCGCAGTCAACAGATCTGTGGTTTTCCAAGGTAAAATAACATTGTCAAAAACGGGATTTCATGCAGGCATTTCTTCAATAAATGTCCTGCCAAAGAGAAGGCCTCTCAAAGGTTCGTCAAGGGTTTTTAATATGTAGTGACGGATGCAATAAAATAGGAAACACTGAGGCCTCCTATTAGAAGGCTGAAGTGTTGATGGGCCAGTTTTACTGGAGTGGTTCAGGTCACATACTGGAATCTTTGTAAGGGATTACAGGGTTTTTTGGCGTGAGTCCGGATTCCTCACGGCAATTAAGAAAATATATCATTAAATAAAATGGAAGTGAGTCTGTCATAAAGCTGCAGTGGAACTGTAAAGTTATGATGGACTTCATTAGTCTTAGCTGTCGTTCATTAGAGTCATTTATTTTAAAACCTATGGGAAAGTCAAATGAGTTTGGTGTAAAACGTTCCATGAATTGCTCTAACGATAGGATTGTTATCGCTGCTTGATTCTGGGATTTTTGCAGGTTACTACGTTCCAAATGACGATGGTGAGTTCTACCAGTTTTGCTATGTCACACATAAGGGAGAGATCCGTGGGGCCAGCACTCCATTCCAGTTTCGCGCCAACAGCCCCACTGAGGAGGAACTGCTGACAATGGAGGATGAAGGAGGATCTGATATCCTGGTGGTCACCACCAAGGCCAGTTACCTGGAGGTGAGGAGACTTTTTCTGTAGGATTTCTTGAACTCTAGTTGAACTATAGATTTCTTGTCAGTTTTCACATGCCAGGATTGTCACTTCTGTTTTTCTTCTAGCAAAAGATGGAACAAATTCAACAGGAAAAGAAGGAGCTTCTGGAAAACCTGGACCTACTTCAGAAAGAGAGAGATGAACTGATTGATGAGAAGAACAGACTACAGAAAGAATATGAGGAGGAGCGAGAGAGCAGTGCTCAGCTTAGGAAAGATGTGCAGGTGAGATGGGACAGAGAGAGAGAAAAATGGCTGGGGTTAAAAAGAGGATTTTTTTTTTTTTTTTTAATTGTCCTTACTTTACCTACTTTTTTTAGAACTACAGTTGAAGTCAACAGTTTACATACAACTTGCAGAATCTGCTAAATGTTTTTTTTACCAAATAAGAGGGATCATAAAAAAATGCATGAAAAATCCTTCAGGTCCCACAAATTCTTTGGTTTTTCAGCATTTTTGTGTATTCGAACCCCCCTCCAACAATGACTGTGTGATTTTGAGATCCATCTTTTCACCCTGAGGACAACTGAGGGACTATATATGCAACTATTACACAAGGTTAAAAAGCTCACTGATGCTCCAGAAGGAAAAAACATACATTAAGAGCCGGGGGGTGAAAACTTTTGGAATTTGAAGATCAGGGTAAATTTTAATTATTTTGTCTTCTGGGGAACATGTAAGTATCTTCTGTAGCTTCTGAAGGGCAGTACTAAAGGAAAAAAAAGATGATATGTTGGCAAAATAAGAAAAATGTACACATCTTCATTCTTTTCAAAAGTTTTCACCCCCAGCTTAATGCATATTTTTTCCTTCTGAAGCATCAGTGAGTGTTTCAACCTTCTGTAATAGTTGCATATGAGTGCCTCAGTTGTCCTCAATGTGAAAAGATGGATCTCAAAATCATACAGTCATTGTTGGACAGGGTTCAAATACACAAAAATGCTGAAAAAACAAAGAATTTGTGGGACCTGAAGGATTTTTCTGAAGAACAGCGGGCAGTTTAACTGTTCAGGACAAACAAGGCGGGAAAAAAAACACAGCTGTGGATCATTCAGGTAACAACATATTAAGAATCAAGTGTATGTAAACTTTTGAACGGGGTCATTTTTATAAATTTAACTGTTATTTTCTCTTGTGGACTGCGTGTAAATGTCTTTTACGTGAAATGTCTTTGTATGAGCCCTCTTATTTTGTTCAAATAATTAGCATTTTGCAGACTGTGCAAAGTAAATGTAAACTTTTGATTTTGTTTTTTTCCACATTTTATTGAATGGGTTAAAGACAGGATATTTTTATATATTTACAGTATTCTGTCCTCTCAAATATGAAATTTTTATATGTCTTAAACAGTTTACATCTAGGTTCACAAGCTGTCAGCACCCTCTAGTGAGAGTCTCTCTTCAGACTCTTAAAAAAATACATAAAATATAATAATTATAATTCACATCTTTACAGACATGACAATCATCAACATCATTGCCGTTTGTTGCCTTTAAGTGGCAATTTTCATAAAGTATAAATGTATCAGCTCTGAGGCAGAGCTGGTTTAAAGATGAAAACAAGCACACCCATTTCTGGCTGTTAATTTTATGGCCACACTTTTATATGTTGTTTTATGTGCTGCTAAAATAATTCTAAAAATTCTGCACATGAAGTGGTACTGCAGAAGAGACTGGAGTGGGATTTGGAGACCTGCTTTCCCATTAGTCATGTTTGCAGATTCTCAGAGACCACACACAGAAGCGTAACTCAAGAGCCAACAGTCTATTCTGCAATAACTCTCATCCTTTCTGCAGCAGCTGGGAAGATAACATGCTTATGACCAAGGGAATTTGCTCTCTTATCATGTGTATGCAGGAGTTGCAGCTGTCTGCCCAGAGCTTGCAGGAGGAGAGAGAGGAAGTTAAGAGGAGAATGGAGGAGAGTACAGCACGACTGTTGCAGCTGGAGGAGGATCTGATTGGGGTCACACAGAAAGGCCTGCAGAAGGAGACTGAACTAGACTGGTGCGATTTCTCTACCATAATGAAGTAGCCAAAAACAGCCAGAGAAGGCTAGAACAATCTCTTTGATTATATTAACAAACTAGGGTTGTTGTGATACTAACATTTCCATAGTCAACTCCAGTTACATGTTGTGATTTTCAATTCCATTACCAGAGCTAAAACAATATACTATTGGTCCACAGTTTCCATTTAAAAAATATATTTTATCAGATTAAGTAAAAACAATGACATGTAGCCTTAAAGTTATTTTTACCAAAAAAAAGATTTTAAAGTAAACAATCAGTGCTAGTGATACTGCAGAAAAACTGACTTTGTTATATTTTAGTACTTTGATATCAAATAATTAGGATTTTTTTTTGTTATGGAAGCCTGTTTCTACCACTAAATAAAAAATAAAGAAAAGGTAATTTTGAGTTTTTATCTCAGAATTCTGACTTTTTTCTCAGAATTATGAGATATGAACTCATAATTGCATGTTATAAACTCACAATTCTGAGAAATTAAGTCAGAATTGCGAGATATGAACTTTTCTTACTTCTCTTCTCGCAAATGTCCCTAATTGCATGTTATAAAGTCAAAATTGTGAGACAAACTCATAATTCTGAGAGAAACAGTCAAAATTGCGAGATAAACTCGCAATTGCTAGTTATAAAGTCAGAATTGCGAGATCACAATTCTGCCTTTTTTTTCTCAGAATTACACGATATGAACTCATTGCGAAAAATAACGTCAGAATTGCAGGATATAAACTTGCAATTCTAACTTTTTTCCTCAGAATTGTGAGACAAACTCACAATTGTGAGTTATAAAGTACGGTTTTGAGGGGAAAAAGACTGATATGTTCCCAGTAGTGCGAGTTTATATCTCACAATTCTGACTAAATAACTGTGAGATGTAAACTCGCAATTCTGAGAAAAGTCAGAATTGGGAGTTTATATCTTGCAATTCTGACTTTATAACTTGCAATTATGAGTTTATATCGCAATTCTGAAAAAAAAAATCAGAATTGCAATTTGGATCATGCAGTTCTGAGAAATAATGTCAGAATTGCAAGATGTAAATGCACAATTGCGAGAAAAAAAGTCAGAATTACCTTAATTTTTATTCAGTGGCAGAATAAAATGTGCTTCCATACTTTTAACACCATGTAAGTGTTTTCCATATTTTTAGATAGGATCAGAAGATGACAAGGTGTCATATTTGTAAGATTAATATTTTAAGATTTTGAGATTCAATTTGTGAACTTTGACAAGACAAGACTTTCTAGATATGTTTCTTGTGTGGCTGAATGATTGATAATGGCTTTGATTTGACAGCCTGAAGGATCGAGTGAAGAAGTTAACCCTGGAGAAGGAGGCTCTTGAGTGTCAGCTGAAGAATGAGAAAGATGAGAAGGAGCTCTATAAGGTAATGCCACTCACTCACCACCTCACACATGTCCCTGTTGGTTTTCCAAGAGCAAGAACTCTGTGCCCTCACAGCATATGCTGTTTATGCCACTTCATTACTGTACATAACAAATATTTTGAGAAATTACGTCACTACTATTGAAACTACAATTTTTTACAGTTTACATTACCAAAGAATAAATTACTGCTCTTTCTTCCTTTTTCATTTATTTTTTCTCTTTTTCAACTTTATGTAGACCTCCAAAGTACATTTCATTTTATTTCATTGGTCATTATGTTGCAGATCTTTCTTTTTAATAATAAATGCACTTTTATAACACATCAGTTTTACAGAGCTAATGAGTAATATTGCATTCCTGTGAGGTTTTTCTTACCTTGCAATTAAAAGTTGTGTTTAACTTTTATATTTTAGTGTGAAATATGTGATTTGTTTTTTTTAAAGGGATCTCTTCAGTTACCACAACATAAATTCTTTGATTTAAAGTAATGCATTTTATTTATAAAATACAACCACAGACTCAAATGTAACAGGTCTGTGATAAACAACTACATTCAGTTGATTTTGTGAACCTTCTGGTCATTTGATCTAATTTCATAACCATGAACAAAAATGTGAAATATCAGGCTAAATTTTTGTTTTTCTGTGTCTTAAACAAAATGAAAAGAAAAAAGAAAATCTAAATTTTCTCTTTTCTCTTTATTTCATTTTAGGTTTCATTTTTTTTTTTTTTTTATTATTTATCCTTATTCTGTATCTTTTTGTTTAATACATGCCCATTCCAGAGTATAATTTCTTAGTATTTTTTTTTTTTTTTAAATCTCTGTTTGTATCCCTTACCTATTTGTGGCCCTGGACCACAAAACCAGTCATAAGTACCACGGGTATATTGGTAGCAATAGCCAGAAATACATTGTATGTGTAAAAATTTTAGATTTTTCTTTTATGCCAAAAATCATTAGGTTATTAAGTAAAGATCATGTTCCATGAAGATATTTTGTAAACTTCCTACCGTAAATATATAAAAACTTAATTTTTGATTAGTAATATGCATTGCTAAGAACTTAATGTGGACAACTTTAAAGGTGATTTTCTCAATATTTAGATATTTTTTGCACCCTCAGATTCCAGATTTTCTAATAGTTGTATCTCCGCCAAATATTGTCCTATCCTATCGAACCATACATCAATGAAAAGCTTATTTATTCAGCTTATTAAGCAGATGTATAAATCTAAATAAAAACAAAAATTACGCTTATGACTAGTTTTGTGGACCAGGTCACTAAAACTGTCATCTAAAACTGACAAACAGACATTTTTCAGCTGTTGTTTTAAAAGGCTTATGCATTTATCCATTGAGAAGTGGAATACAGACCCTCATTCTCTTCCTAATTACTCTGGCTTGCACTTTGTAATTCTCACTCTCCATCACTCACTTTGTCTCACCCTCTATCCCTACTTTCTTGTGGCGGGCACAGGAACTGGGCGTTAACGCTGGGCTGTAGCCACGGAAACACAGCCGGCCCTCACTTCACAGCAGCTGCCTGAGGCAGAGAAAGAGAAGAGTGGGGGTGGAGCAGACTTGCTGCTCTCTTGCTGCTGCGTTATAATTAGGTTTAGCTTGCATACTTCCTCACCATGCGGAAATACACCTCATTGTAGAGATTGTGTGGGTAATTGGGGGCTCGTCCGGGATCTGGACCGGCTTTGGTACACTGCTAGTTTTATGTGCCATGTGCCTAGGTTTTTGCACAGCAGATGTGCAAAGAGAAAGCTAAACGGTCTATTTGAATCAAGTATCTGTGTGTGTGTTTGACACAGATTCACCTGAAGAACCGGGAGCTTGAGAACACTAAGCTGAGTGCTGAGCTGCAGATGCTGAAATCTGTGGATGTGAATAAGGAGAACACCATTGCTCAGCTGAAGGATGAGCTCACTAGAGTCAAATCCTGCCTGGCAGAGAAAGAAAAACAGCACCGCCAGCTACTGGCCAACAGTTCACCTTCGGTACACGCACAAAAGCTTCTTCTTAACCTGCATTTCATATAGAGTGCTGCAGGAATGAGTTACCATTTTTCCATTTCCGTTATTGGAAAAGGTTATTGATTAGATGCCTCAAATAAGGTCTCAATCTGATATTTTCAAATTTTATTCTACGACATAGAAATACATCAATAATACCCGTCTCAGTTTTGTTTTTAAAGCTCTTGTATATTGTAAATATGTGATTGCTAATTGGCTAAATGGGACTAGAGAGGTTGTTGGGGACATTAAACGCCAACACGCCAAACAGGAAAACTCATCTACTCATAAGTACGCTTTTAAAGCCTTGCTGTGTTTATACTCGCACTCTTGCAAATTATTCAACCTCAAACTTTCCACAGGGTTCGTACAAGGTTCTTAAAGTGCTTAAAGAACTTAGACTTGACTTTTTGAAAATTAAGGCCTGGAATACCAAGCAATATCCTAAAGATCTGCTTGAATAGTGCTTGAACTATTGAAAGACAATGAATCTATGAAAAAAGTGTTCATTTTTGTCAATAAGCACATGTCTTTTCAGGCTAAATTCACGCAATTCAAAAAACATCATACCTTTTTCGCTTATTTCAGTTGATTGCATAAAACTAGCGAGCTAAGCCAGAAGTAGTATTGACAGTGTTGTGTAAACATGGCTGAAGACACGAAAAGAGGAACAGGTGAACTGATTCAGTTGAGTAATTTATGCTGGAGCCGCTCCGATTGATTCAATCTTGTGACTTCGATAGTGATGTAGTGATGGGTGAAACTGAGCTTTTTGAAACTCTGAATCAGTTAAACCATTGCGTCGCAAATGAAGACGCGAAAAGAGGAAGAGATGAACCGAATCAAATGAGTCATTTATGCTGGAACCACTCTGATTGATTCAAACTCATGACTTTGATCATTCAGTTCAATCGATTCAGTCGCAAAAACCAGATCAAATTAAAAGAGCCATTTATTTTCGAATTTTGACATCACTTGTAATAATTTTAAAAAGCACATAGTGATGGATGAAATGGAGCTTTACGAAACTCCGAATCAGCTAAACCATTGCGTCGCAAAATGATTCACTGTTTCGAAGCATTCCAATCGGATCACGTATCGCTAATCATTTGATTTAGATCTGAACTTCGGGTATCACGAATCATTTGATTCAGATCGGGACTTCGGAGTGGATTTAGATCAGAATGGGTTTGTGAATCATTTTGCAAATTGATTCAAGTCAAATGATTTGCAAAACTTTCTTAAAGGTGCAGTATGTAAGAATAACTGCTAGCAGTTGAAATGGGTACTGCAGTCCAAATTCAACATATTGGAGAGAGCCGTTTTTCTAGCTTCCTCCTACTTGATGCTCACGCGGGTTTGCCAGATTGAGGACACGCGACGAGCCTTGCACTGTAATTTGATGAGTTGATTTACTGTGTTTTAATGTTTCTCTGCTTATAGAGCATTGTGCAGTATGTAATATTGGCAGCTAGCGGTTGAAATGGATACTGCAATTCAGTCCTGGAATCTGCCCGAAACGCACGTTTCAGAGTACAATTTCTGACCATAGCATTATTTTTCAGAGAAACAGCTATGTAAACAAAACATGTTTCCCAATATCTACAAACATATTATGTTATTTTTTGCTTTTAAGAAGAGTCAAAAACGTACATATATCACCCTTAATCAAATGATTAGCATTGTGCAAAGTTCCGATTTAAAACGGAAAGATTTGCGATCCGACTTCTGATCTGAAATGATGGTCCGCGAATGATTATTCAGATGGAGACTTCAGGATCGCGAGCTTTTGATTTAAAACGGAACTTTGGAGCGGGTTTTACAAATGTTTTTAACCACAAATCATTTTAATTAGATTAGGACTTAGGAGTGATTTTGTGAATCTTTTTTACTGGTTTCTTTTTTCTTAAACAGTAGAAAACGTTAACCAAAAAAAAAAAAAAAAAAAAAAAACATTAAGGCAGTACAGTTATAAAAACAAAACAAGAAAAAAGAAAGAAAATATACGCAAATACAAGTCCCTTAAGAAAATGAACAGTGGTTTTACTAAGTTTTAGGTTTTAGTAAAAGTTTAGTATACTTTGTAATACTTACATGCACATACTTTGCATGTGCTTCACTTTAATTTTTGCCTTTTTTTTATTAGTATATATTTTATTTATTTTTTAGAATTTGAAAGATAAGACATTGTTTGATAAGTGAGATCTCTGATTGAAGTCCTTGAAAATAAAAAAAAATAGATCTTGAAAAGTCCTTGAAAGTCCTGGAATTTCATTTTACACTATCTGTACAAACACTGCTTTCATCTCGTCAATATTAAATATAAATTAAAAGAGCTGTAGGAAACTAGTGGTAGAGATGTTGAATTCATCCACGGAGTAGTTTGTTTATAGCTTAGCTTTAGTCTTACTTCTGACGATCGTAATTTGGCTTAAAAAGTCATAAAAGTTGTGTTCGTTTGTGAATATTATCTTTATGAACGTAAAGCTTATTTTCTGCAAAAATCCCAAGCCAGTGGAAATATCCTCAATGGCTTTTTTACAGGTTGGCATACAACACTACTATGTCATCCCTGCAGCACTCTATATTGGGATATTACTCATTTAAAAACATTATGGTCAAAGCTGTGGGCTAGTGGTTAAGACATTTAGCTATGATCCTCAATCCTGTTTTGCCCTCTTGATAATTTCCTGAATTTATGCATCAATAAAAGTGGCAAAAAGGCCAACATTCAGAAAACATCTCTGTATGATAAACAGTTGAAGCTTGTATTTTTTGCCATTGGCTTCATTTGCAATAGATATAAGAAAATGTGTGCATATTTGTGTGTTTGTATTCTCATGAGTGTTATTTTGGTATTCGTCAGGGGGAAAGTAAGGCTCTTAGGGAGCAGCTCAGGCAGAAAGAGGAGCAATTGCAGGCAACCCAACAGCAGGCAAATATGCTAAAAGCTGAGCTGCGCGACTCCTCCAATGCGCGTGACAGAAGCATGGCCGAGCTGTACCGGATCCGCCTGGAGGCCGAGTCATTGAAGAACGGACAGATGGAGGCCCGGGCTGAGTGTGGCCGCCTGGAAAAGCAGCTGGAGGAGATGAAAAACTCAACCCAGCAGGAGGCGGTAAAGAGAAGCCCACCTGTATGACGCATGTTTATAAAAAAACTGACCAGGCCATGAGTACACTTTAAATAAATGCCTGTATTCAGTGTGACCTAGTCAGGAAAGCCCATAGTCTGTTTACCACTTAAAACTATGTAACTAAAGAATCTTATGAACTGTTCTGTCTTTTTCCATCAGCAGTGTAAGGAGTCAGAAGTGTTAGCTGTTGCCGAACTGCAGAGAGAAGTTGAAGATTTACGGCTCAGGCTGCAGATGGCTGCTGAACACTATAAAGACAAATACAAGGAGTGCCAGAAGCTCCAGAAACAAGTGGTCAAGCTCACTGAACAGCAAGGAGTGAGTAAACCTTCAATTTGCAGTTATATAGCCATACCACCTGCAGAGTCTTGTGTTTTGAGTTTTTAGCCATTTCCTAGTTTTTAGACTTCGCCAACCCTTGTATTTTGTCTCAGGTGAAGAGAAGTCCAGGCTCTGAACCGGCAGCTGGTCCTTTATCTGCCAGTCCAGAGGCATCTGCACCAGGTAAGTTCATGCTAAGCAATACAAACTACATTTTCAAAGTGTTTAGGGCATTGTTTGGACATGTTGTTGTGTTCTCTGGACTGCTAACAGGAAGCCCAGGTACTTCAGATGCTGTGCTGGATGCCATCATTCAGGGCAAGCTAAAAAGTTCAAGCAAAGAGTTAGACAAAAATGACAAATACAGGAAATGCAAACAGATGCTTAATGTAAGTGTTTATCTTTTTCTTTTCTCTCTCTGACATACTGTATGTGCTTCATGCACTAAAGTACTTAACATATTGCCATGCAGGAGGAGCGAGAGCGTTGCAGCATGGTAACCGATGAGCTCACAAAGATCGAGGTGAAACTAAGAGAGCAGATTAAAACCAATGAGGGACTACGAATGCAGCTGGCTGCTGAGGAGGATCGTTACAAGGTCAGCATCATCTACTGGTCCAGTGTTTAAACTTCTGTACTATATTAGAGGACATTTGGGATTAACATGTTAATATTTTATACAAAAAAAGCACAAAGGTAACACTTTAGTATAGGGACCAATACACACTGTTAACTAGCTACTTATTAGCATGCGTATTACTAGCATATTGGCTGTTTATTGGTACTTAGTACTAATACACTTAGTACTAGCGAGAATTGAACCTTAAAATACCGGTTTCCGGAGTTCAAGTGCTTTAAGGCATTTAAGCACATATGAAAAAAGATTTAGCAAGCCTGTAACCACCAAAATGATTTTTTTTAAAAAAGCATTTTGGCAAATCCAATTGATTTACCATAGAAATGTATATATTTTTAATGTTAATGACTTACATAGACTTACTCATAGCACCAGCTGTGGTCCGATCTCCTTGACACTTTGCATGCATGTTTAGAATCACCTGTCACATATGCTCACAAGGTTTTGTAAAGTTTTGAGTTTTCCTTTAGACTTTAGGATTTGGGGTAATGACCCCGTTATAGCTTTCCAAAGGGTAAATTTCAACGTTTTTTTGATAATTATTGACCTAGAGAGTCCAGAGAATTGTACTGCAGTGCTTTTTTCCAGACTGAGCAAAAAAACTAGGACTAGTCCGCGAAAGGTTTTTTTTTTTTTTTTTTTACATTTTCTCAATCATTTAACAAACAGTTTTATTGACAGCAGTTGTTCTAGAGGCAAAATTGTCCGGAATGAGGAGATGTATCATATGGTATGAATATCGCACAATCATTTACACCCTTGAAAAATTTAGTTTTGATTGACCTCCGTTAACCTTCTCTAATAGGTGCTCAAACATCATCGGCCAATAACGGCCATGTTTTTTGAGATACGCAAACGTCCTTATAGACACGTGTGGCACTTTGGACCAAGACTTTTCATGAATTTTCATGTTGATAGGACATATGGTTGCATTGGTATAGTCATTTTTATGTTTTTTTCCCTCTTGTAGCACCACCAAGTGGCCAAGCTCTACGATTTTTGTTCTGTGACCTCTGATTGAGCTCTTACATAAGCCTTCTATCACATTCCATTCAGGAGTTATAGGCATTTTACTAAAAGTGGCCCTACCCCTTTAGAACATTTTGGCATCACTTTCGAAAGTTCAACTAATTACTTAATTTTTGACAATAATAATAATTATTATTATTATAAAAACTAGGAATAGTTTGCAGAAGTAGGTTTTTTTCAAAAAATCCAAAACACCTGAAAATTTTGCAGGTTCATGATCAAATCTGAGGTGTGCATTTTGTCTGGCGTGAGCCAAGGTTTCCAGTGATTCAATTCTTATGGAGATGAAGCTGGATCACGAATAATTCATGCGACACATTTACGTAGATCGGGGTGCGCATTCCCTTCAAAAAGTAATCCACTGCGTCTTCAGGGGCTCAGATGTCAGGAGTAAATGACGACTGCTATGTTCATTATACATCCAACAACAAAACATCACATTGAATCAAGTCTAATCATATAATTTTTTACACGTTGCAGTCCAATTCACATATTCATTTACACACGCATTCTGTGTATTCTGAGCAAAACTTGGTTTATACTCAGTTTCCAGCAATATTCAGAACTGGAGAAAGATATGTGATAATGTCACCAGAACTACTGTGAATATAATTGCCATTTTTGCTTTGACGACATGCCTAAAAAGAAAGCTCACATATATGTCAGAAGAGGTTTTTTTTAGCAAATATCTAGTAAATATTCTCTTTCACTAAATAGTTCTTAAAGGGATAGTTCACCCAAAAATGAAAATTCTGTCATTAATTACTCACCTTCATGACATTCCAAACCCATAAGACCTTTGTTCATCTTCGGATCGCAAACTAAGATATTTTTGATGAAATCCAAGAGCTTTTTGACCTTGCATACAGTTTTGTCACTGGGGCGGTACCCTACAAAAGTGAAAAGGTACCTGTTTGTAACTTACCTACCCCTAAACGGTACATATTACTACCTTAAAAGTACATTTTAGTACTTTTAAAGTACATATTTTTACCTTTTCACTTGTATCTTTCTGACAGTGTAAATGGCAACGCAACTGACATGTTCAGTGCCCAGAAAGGAAGTAAGGACATCGATAAAATCGTCCATGTGACATTAGTGGTTCAACCGTAATTTTATGTCGCTACGAGAATACTTTTTATGCGCAAAGAAAACCAAAATAACGACTTTATTCAACCATTTCTTTTTACGTCAGAACACCAGCTCCTGTGTCAGCAGAATCACACAAGTGCATCATGGTACTCTCGTAAACGCATCGCAGACTGACACGGAAGGGAAGAAATTGTTGTATAAAGTCATTTTTGTTTTCTTTGCGCACAAAAAGTATTCTCATAGCTTCTTAAAATTAAGGTTGAACCACTGATGTCGTATGGACTATTTTGACAATGTTCTTACTACCTTTCTGGACCTTGAACGTGGTAGTTCCATTGCTGTCTATGCAGGGTCAGAAAGCTCTAGGATTTCATTAAAAATATCTTAATTTGTGTTCAGAAAATGAACGAAAGTCTTACAGGTTTGGAACAACATGAGTTTGAGTAATTAATGACAGAATTTTCATTTTTAGGTGAACTATCCCTTTAAGACGTGAGATGTAAATAAACATTTGTATGACGTATGGAGTCTGATAACACACGTGGTCGTGTAAATACATTACGCAACTGTTTATGACCTTACGCTGATATAGGAAAATGGTTTACCTATATACACAGAGCTAGATATCTGCGCATAGCACAGGTTTTGCCTGACATGTAAACAACACCTAAATCTTAATAGCGTTTTGTTGGTTTATTGAAGTGCACATGTCTAATGTGATAGGAAAGCGTCCTTATGGCAGATTATTGGGGATTTAAATGCATCCAGCCACAGTGAGTGTTTCTTGGTAGGGGAGGAGGACATATATCACATTCTCTGACTCTTTCTTGACCCAGGAAAAAATATGTTCTCATCTCGTGCAACCATACAGAACAAGTGATATGTGAGTGAAAGAGTTTCCGCTGACATTTTGAAATACTCTGGGGTTTTAATGCTTTAACATCACAACTCGCATAACAAATGGAATACTCTTGAGTAGAATACATGCTTGTGTTTTGACGTCACCACTGGGAAATTGATTTTTAATAAGTCTAAATAAAAACTGTTGCATTTACATTGTACAAAAAGTGATACTACATGCAATGGCTAAGATCTGGAACTCGACAAAAAGAAGCTGTGCCGTGTTTTCTTTTTTCCTTGGTACGTCTTAAACAATATGACTCAGATCAGAGGGAAATGTGATCACAGATAAGCAGACCTTCAGATGTTCTGATAAGAGATCCAGCAAAACCTTAGTACCGTTTTCTCCTCCGCACTGTTTACAGCTGCTCTGAGTCAAGCCCGATATCATTGCATTAGCACAAATACACTGACAGTGCTGGTTTATGAGCGTGTCACTGAGGAGACTGACTTTTACTGCTGTTTACATGAGACATGGAGACAGTGGAGGAAGGACAGTTGGGAGTCCTAGGATCAAGACAGGATAATGCATCTGCTGGCTGCCTCCCTACACAGCAGGAGACAGAGCGAGGGACTCGGTTCTGTTTAAGTAGTAAGGTCATTTGCAGATCAGTGGTAGTCTTCAGGCTAAGTTTACGGTTTCTCTGCATGACTCGTGTGGAGCCATGCAAAGACAGATGTAAATGAGTGCAAGAGAAGCCATCTTGTGTTTACCATGGAGATGTTTTTACTAGCAAATAAGTACTTAAAGGGATAGTTTGCCTAAAAATTAAAATACTGTCATTAATTACTCACCCTCATGTCGTTCATTTTTCAGAACAAATTAAGATACTTTTGATAAAATCCGATAGCTTTTGGACCCTGCATAGTCATCAATGTAACTGACACATTCAAGGTCCAGAAAGTTAGAAAGGACATCGATAAAATAGTCCATGTGACTTCAGTGGTTCAGCCTTTATTTTATGAAGCTATGAGAATACTTTTTGTGTGCAAAGAAAACAAAATGAACAACTTTATTTAACAATATCTTCTATAATGTGTCAGTCTTTGACACGCATATTAAAATCCCAAGCATATCAGTTGCATTTCGAAAGCATTTGCAGTACCAGTCCTTTTATTATTTTATTTCTCAGATTTTAAGTAAATCAGTTGCATTATTACATGGCTCTGGAATACTTAACTCGGATTGGTCGGTCATGCAGGCAGATATTTTTAAATATTAAACTGTATAATTGATGCCAGGCTGCCAGCTTATTTTATTTTTTTTTTCATTAGTGCAAAATAAACCCTTTAGGTGGATAATTTTTTTTCCAACAAATGTAATTGTCCTTTGTAGTTATATATTTTTTAATTTTTTAAATATTATATTTAACTATTTTTTAAATTAAATAACGCAATTGATTTAAGTAAATAGTATTTTTTTTTTTAGCATTTATTGTAGTTATCCATTTGAACTATTTGCAAAATAATATATATTTATGTTAAAATATGCACACATGCACTCATGTACACATCACACTTGATTACAATTTATATTAATCAATTTAATAATATTTTTTTTGTGCTGTCAAACGATTAATCGCATCCAAAATAAAAGTTTTTGTTCACATAATGTGGATGTATTGTGTATATTTATTATGTACACTCACCAAAATTATAAATGGAACACTTTTGTTTTTGCTCCCATTGTTCATGAGCTGAACTCAAAGATCTAAGACTTTTTCTATGTACACAAAAGGCCTATTTCTATCTGGAACATGCTGTCGTATACGCCGATCCAGAGCATCCCAAACATACTCAATGGGTGACATGTCTGGTGAGTATGCTGGCCATGCAAGAACTGGGATGTTTTCAGCTTCTAGGAATTGTGTACAGATCCTTGCAACATGGGGCCGTGCATTATCATGCTGCAACATGAGGTGAGGGTCGTGGATGAATGGCACAACAATGGGCCTCAGGATCTCGTCACAGTATGTCTGTGCCTCAAAATGCCATCAATAAAATGCACCTGTGTTCGTTGTTCATAACATACGCCTGCCCATACCATAACCCCACCGCCACCATGGGCCACTAGATCCACAACGTTGACATCAACAAACCG
>JAHKKF010493119.1:0-16206 GCA_019740295.1 Labeo calbasu
GAATGAGGGTATATGACAAAACCAGCTAATCATATCTTTATATAAGGCAGTGCCAGGTAATCATGAAACTCTCATGAATACATCAAAAGATGATTTCGAGGACATATAATGTCCTGCTCTTTTCATGATTGTATTAATGAATGGATAGATGATGGAAAACAGAATATATTTGAGATCAGCAAAAAGAAAAAGTATATATATCAGAAGCAACACAGATAAACTGAAGAGGACTAATGATTTAGTGTTACATGAAAGTTAGAAATATAATGCTTGTTTTTCCAAATCAAACTCAACACACCCTCATCTTGAACAGTATGTTCAGGGTTGAATAATCATTATTTAGTGTATGATTCATTGAATAATGATTTATTCCTTCTTAATTATAATAATTATAATAATTATAATCAACACTGTGCCATGATTTCTGATTGATACTCTTAGGAATCAGAAATAATACAAGCGCATAATTATTATTTAGGTGAAAATAATCCACAGTCATTGACTGAGTAACACTAAGAGCCTTTTGGGAACACAGAAGATATTATGAAGAACCATTGTAGCCATAAAATGAAATTCAGTGGGGTCCAAAACAACACTGACAAGTGTTTAATACTGTGTTCCAAACAACTCGGATGTGGGATATTTCCCACAACAAACCCGGAAGTAAATCTGGAATTAATAACGTTAAAAGTGTTTGGTAACATTAAAACATTAATGCTACTAATGATTTAGTAGCATTAAAACATTACAAGTATCTGTTAACATTAAAAAAGCACCGTTTCATAAATTATTTCCGGGTTGAAGTGGGAAATATCCTACATCCGAGTTGTCTGGAACGCAGCATAAGACTGACATGAAGGTCACTGACACCACTGACCAAAAAAAGAGACTGATATATATAGAGAGAGAGAGAGAGAGAGAGAGAGAGAGAGATATCAGTCTCTTTTTTTTGTCAGTGGTGTCAACGTTGTTTTGAACCCTATTGAATTTCATTTTATGGCCACAACGGTACTTCATATTATCTTATGTGTTCCCAAAAGGCTCTTAATGTTACTCAGTCAATGACTGTGGATTATTTTCAACCAAAATAATAATTATGCGCTTGTATTACTTCTGAGAGTATCAATCAGAAATCACGGCACAGTGTTGATTATAATTATTATAATATATATATATATATATATATATATATATATATATATATAATTTAAATCATGAAACACAATTTAACAGCTTTTTTTCAGGATTCCAATTTAATCGTTTCATAATTTTAATAATCAAAAGCATCTCTAATTAATTGATTTTATAAAAAGTAATGTACTGTGATTTTATTATTATCATTATTATTATTATTATTATTATTATTATTTTCAGAAATCCTGTGTTGTGTATTTACATTTTTCTGGTAAATAAATTATGGTAAATATTTTTTTCTGGTAAATATTCCTTAAAAATAATGTTTTAATAATAATTTTATTAGTAGTAGTACTATCATTACATTCAGTAATATATTTCTGTTACAGTTAAACCAAACTTTTATTTTGACGGATTGCTGTGAACACCTTTAAGTTTCTGTTTGTATATGATAAGACACTAGTTTTTCTAAAAAGAAATGGTTTGAAATACTTATTTTACTTACTTATACTTATGAAGTGACTCTCAGAGCAGGTCTAGAGATTGTTTATGTTCATGTACTCGTATATTCAGACGGTAGAGGCTGAGAACTCTGTGCACTGCAGTATGTGTGTACTAAACAAATCCGCGCATCTGCACAATTCATTCACACAGAGAAACACAGAACATGCAGCATTCATATGTAAATAGTATTTTCCGGCTTAATATTCACAGACACTAGTCTGTATTGCGTTTTGATTCAAGTGTACTGACCTACTTTTGATTTATTCATCCAAAATTTAGCAAATTCCGTGACATTCTGCGTTATACAGTAAATTCCAATTTTATGACTGGATTCCACCCTCATTTGTTGCATCGCGGAAATCATAGGGCCCTAGGTACCTCACATAACACTTACAGTGCCTCTAAAGTACCACGCTCACTTTCAGCATACTCTTGAAGTGTTCTAAGGAGCTGAGTCCGTCCTGTGAAAGCTGTCAACTCTCCTAACCTTTGACTCTAGCAGAGCAACAACCAATACAAGAAGCACAATCACTATTCCATTGCTGTCTTTAAGCTTTGCCCTCTATTTGTGCTGACAACCCATTTAACACTCTTAATGTAGCTGGTGGTCTACTGTACAGGAACCGCAGGCTCTGGGAATTCCGAAAAACTATGAGCGCTCTCAATTATTCATCATGGTAGTGCAGGTTTTTCCAGACGCCTGTTATTGTTAGAAACAACCCACTCTTTAACACAGCAAAGACTTTCTCACAGCTTAAAGTGATAGTTCACACTAAAATGAAAATTCTGTCATCATTTACTCATTGTTCCAAGTCTGCAGGGGTTTGTTTCTTTTTTTTGTGGACTTTTATTGTTTATACAATGATAGTCCTTACAGTAAAAGACTTTTAATGGATAAAAAACACTATTTTTTTTATTTGTATTATTATTATTATGTTTCACAGATGAAAGAAATGGTTTAAAATGACATAAGGATGAGTGAATGCTGAAAGAATTTTTATATAGTGCACAATAAAAGTATGTTTTACAAGAATATACCTATTTTTTTCAGTGTAACTAGTCACTAGTCTGTGGAAAAGCCCCAGATAGTAGCTGACTTGCAGAGGAATTAAAGGAATTTCTCAACTAATAATAATGACAATATGAGAATTTTTCTGTGTTGTGGGAAAACCGTGGCTCGGAAGAAAATTGCATTGTTTAATCTCGGTGTAATTTACCTTGCGTGTCACGCCACAGGCGTGTTGATTTATTGACAGATTGTTACATCACAGCCGCTCAGCTGCGAGCACTGATGCTGATTGTGCAAAATTTTCCCTGAAAGGCAAGTTGAACACTGTCACCATGACAATATGACGAAATCTTATCAACTAATAATAGTCTAACATCCTCCTGGGAGGTGCTATAAAGGTTCTTTTCCAATTTTGATTTGTAAAGACCAGCGCAGCAGGGATATGACTTCACCTTCTCTGTTTGTATTCATTTGCTTCAGACTGCCTGCTGAAACATTAATGCCTGTCTCAGTTTCACTGTTTCTCACTGAGGCAGGGGTCCGGCTGCCCAGCTGACAGCACAGATTGCACTTTGCCTGAGAGAAAGAGAGACAAGTGAGAGTGAAAGAGCGAAAAATATTTGGAACAAAACATGCAAATCAACTAATTGTATGCAAATTGTTATTATTATTATTTTGGATGGTTGAATTATCAACTTGAAAATCTACCGTATATGCTGTAGTCAACAAGACAATGCATATATAAACATAAAGTTTTGTTTTTATGTGACTTTCTCTTGTGCCACTTCTGTTATGGCGATTATGAGCAGAGTAAGATATACTATAGTTAAATTTTCCTCTAACACTCTTTCCTCTAACATTGAATGCTTATGCTTTTATTAATCTGGGGGTAGGGGATTTGTGGACATAGTAATTTATTTTGACTTGTAGGGTAAGAAATACTTTATTACTTTTTAAAATTAGTTTTATTATATTTAGAAGAGAAATTGATCAATCAATCTATATATATATATATATATATATACACATTTATTACAACAAAAGAAATAAATCACCAAAAAAGTCATAAAATGTCATTTATATATCACCGAAATCATCTTTTGATGTATTCATGAGAGTTTCATGATTACCTGGCACTGCCTTATATAAAGATATGATTAGCTGGTTTTGTCATATACCCTCATTCATACTCTTCATGTTATGAATGGGCAGGGCCGTCAACTATATATATTTATAAAAAATCTGATGACAGATGGGATAATTTTACCCTAAATAATAATAAATGCAATAATAAAAATTACAATTAAAATAAAAATAAACAACCAAATTACTAAATGTTTTCTTTTATTACCTTTAATAATATGTTGAATAATGTATCATCATCATGTAAATGCTAAAGTCATAGTGTAAAATAGGGCACAGTGTACTTTATTTTACAGGTGTTTTACCTGTATTTTGAATTTTGCATATTATTGTGCTGTGTTTTAGGGTTAATGTAAATGTCTGTAAAATTACTGGATAATGTCCTGGTAGAAAATTACCAGTATTTTTTTATTATTATTATTTTTTAAACAGTGTAACAAAGCTTATTTTATTTTATTTTATTTTATTTTATTTTATTTTATTTTATTTTATTTTATTTTATTTTATTTTATTTTTTGCATGCACATTACTTTGGCAATGTAATAGATTACAGATTACAAGCTACCATTTAAAATGTAATAAGCAGTGTAACTATTTCAGTTACTTTGTTAAAGTAACTGATTACATTTGATTACTTTTCAAAAGTTTTTTTTTTTGGAAAATTTTCTAATCTGTTAATCATTTTGAAACATTTAAAACAGGCAGGGTTAAACCTTACAGAGGTACTCAACACTGATTACTGTCAGACTTTCAAAATCCTTCAATTACGATCCACTTGAATTAAGATTAAAATAATTTATAATCACCACAAAATCAGACTTTAGCGCCTCTTTTTTGAGGTGAGGTTGAAAACAGATTTAAAATCATAACGAGATGTAGTATAATAGCTGTGATACTGTCTTGGAAAAAACAGTTAATTTAAAAAATAAAGCATATAGATACACCCAAATAAAACAGTTGTCAAATAAACGTGTCCGATGCTGTGTTCTTAACTCCTGAAATATTGGTGTTTCATATTTTATAGCAGTCAATGCAATTTTGAAAAGAAATCATAATTCAAAATATTCAGATGTACTAACCTACTTTGTAATCGTTAACATTTTCATAAGTAACTGTAATTTAGCACATTTTTTTCTTAGTAACAATTACAGTTACATTTATTTTGTAATTAAATTACGTAACTTTGTTACATGTAACTAGTTACTCCCCAACACTGCTGGTATATTAACATCCTATCAGATATACACAGTAATGAATTGTAACATGTTCAGGCACCAAAATGCCTCCCATAATGCTTGAAATGTTGTCACTGTATTTTCCCAGTGAATTTGTGCCAACAAAAGCTGCCAGCTTTTACTGTAAATTTACCAGGCTTTTTATCTAGTGTGTGAGAGAGAATCCACACCTCATCCTTTTGTTTCTCTCTCTCTCTCGCTCTCCTTTCTCCTTTCTCTCCAGCTTTCTCTTTCAGAGCGAAGCTGAACTGAAGCTAGTGGGATTAGTTCTGGACCGGCTACTGTCGGCTATTGGAACACCCTCTAGAGGCTGCAGGAGGAGAACGCCAGCGCTGGCAGATCAATACAATGGAAGAGAGAGAGAACAAGACAGGGGGTAGAGAGGCATAGGGAGGGTAGGAGAAGGAAAGAGAACGAGAACGGGGGGTGTCGCCGGGTGAGGGAGGGAGACACAGAGATAGCGTGCATGTGCGTGTGCGAGAGGGAGAGAGGAGGGTGCGAAAGACGGATAGACAGAGAGAGACCGAGTTAGAGCGAGAGCAAGGTGCACACGTTGCTCAGCCTCCTCATTGCAGCCGCGACAGGCAGCCAGAGAGGAGCTCCAATCTAACCGGTGGCAACAATAGACTACTAAAAACACAGCTTGACCGATCAATAGACCTTTGCCAGAAACATTGTGAGAGGGAGAAAGCTGCTCAAGGACCAGGGAGGAGCAGATAAGGTGAACATCTCAAGGCAATTACAGCACCGGCTTCCAAAACTAGGTAAGTTGAGCGGCTGCTGTTTAATAAGTCTTCTCTTCTCATAGCGGCTGTGCTGTACTTGAGGATTGACTGGGGAATGGGAGGGGGTTCAGGTAATGAATTGGTTTGTGGGCTATGCATCAATCAAAACATTATCATTCTGAGCTTCAGAACGACTGTCAGGTTACCCGAGTCACATCAGGGAGCAGACCGGGTCTGGTGTAACCAAACCTGTATTCTTCTTCGGTTACATCATTTACATGCATTTGAATATGCGCTGAGTAGCTTTCATTAAAACAGTACTCCAGAAGTAGGATCAGTTTTATGCCTTCACGTTGTTCTTTTTAATAATTCACAAGTGCAAGTGCAGAGAGGAAAAACATTGCATGGGTGGTTTTAAAGAAGTTGCTTTCATATGCTATGTTATGATTGCAGAACTTTACTTTCAGTAATATATGCCATTTCAATAATATAGAATATGGTTATGAGTATAATACTTAAAATTGTAGAGAAGAGGTGATACATGTATAAATAAAATGTTTGATGCTTTAGAAATTATATGGAACTGTAGTAACTATACAGAAAAAATATATATAAAAAATAGCATAACATTGTTACTGAAATCTGAATATCACAATAATTTGTCATAACATATAGCTGTGGTATATATATTGGTATAGATTGATTTTATAAATGTATTTTTTTTATTTATTGAAAATTATTTGTATTTTTTTAAATGTATTATTTTAAATACTATATATCATGGTTGATATTACTGTACATACATTATGTACAATATTTATTCCACAAAATTTCTGTGAATTTTGAATATCAAAAAATGTTTAACATGTATGCAAAAGTAACTTTATACAGTAAAATAGACACAATATGTAAAATAAGTTTGAAAATGATATGTGTGTGCAGAATTTTACTTTGAGATTTATTTGCCATTTTGATAATAATATAGAACATGGTTATGAGTATAATACTTACTAAATAGTAAAAAGAGGTGATATATAGATATAAAATGTTCCATATGATGCTTTAGAAATGATATGGAACTGTATTCACTATACAAAAATTATATGTCATAACATTAACTAATCTGAATATTACAATAATTTTTCATAACAAATAACTTAAGTGTGTATATATATATATATGCAAATAAATGTAAAAAATCAATTATATATATATATATATATATATATATATAATTGATTTTATACATTTATTTGTATTTTTCGTATATATTGAAATTTATTTGTATTTTTTAAATGTATTATTTTTAGGTATTATAAGTATTATATATATATGGATAGAGATAGATAGATACATAGATGAATATAATTTATTTAATGTATTTTTTAGTTATATATCATGGTCGATAATACTGTACAAACAGTATGTCCAATATTTATTACCAATTTTTTTTTTTTTTATAGAAATTTGAATATCAGAAAAATATTAACATACAGAAAAGTATACAGTAAAATAGACATAAAATAAACGTATTTTTCAAAACTTTTCTGATGTTCATAAATAGAGTTTATAGATTATAATTTGAAATATATATTCAATAGATTTTGGGTCAGCTCTATTACTTCAAAGTTTGACATACAGCAGCAATTTCCTTCAAATCTAGATGTTGTTTGTTTTAGGAATCGATCAAGAATGCTCTGATTGCTCTGTGCAGTTGTTTTACATAGATGTTTTCTGAAAGCCAGCCTCACTGTACCCAAGAATGAGCAATTATTCTGTGCAGTGGGTAAACTTTCCATCCAAATAGTTGGGGATGCTGTTATGGGCAGATAATGATGTCACCATCCATCCTGTGGATAAACTGTCTGTTTATTTCTTCCACTCCATCCTGTGGCACCTTTTTTAGAGAAATATTCTCACACTTGCTGTCGTGCATCCATTCCTCCTCCCTGCCGAGCTGCACGGCGAGGGATATTGTCGTATTTCTTAAGTGTTTGATTTGTCAAAGTCAGTTGAACATATTGTCCATGGGCAGAGAGTGTCGGTATCGGCATGATATTAAAAATCTGGTGTGGGGGATCCTTTCTGCAGATTTATAGCTGGAGTATAAATCTTAACACCTCAGCGACGAGACCTTTTCTTCACCGCGCTGCCATGTGAACGAACGATACCGCACGCCTCCCCACACAGTGTAAGATGAGAGCCCAGGGGTACATGGTAATCTCTCCGTAGGTAGATCACACCTCTCCGCGGCTCATTCCTTCCTTCCTCCTGCTCCTCTTTCATTAGTCTTAGGCATGATTTCAAAGCTTTCCCTGAGTCTGAGAACTCAGATAACGCACTCTGCTCCCACTAGCACGCAGGCCTATCTATTAAACATGCAGCCATCAGAAGGCTTTCTCTCTCAACCAACAGGCAAATTTTTGGAAATGTAAATCAATAATGTGGATAAACAAACATTCAACTTTAAAATGTTTGCATTTGCTCAAATGATGGCAAGTGGCACGCTCACTGCCAGGACAAAGGTACTGTGGGAATAGCATGTGATTGTATATTTGGGCAAATTTCAAATGATGCAACCACACAATAAGAAGATATTTTGAAAAATGTTTTTTTTCCATACAGTGGAAGTCAGTGTCCTTTGAAACCACAATGACTTTCGTTCAGTGGGCAAAACTGTTGAAACATTCCTTGTCTTCATTTGTGAAATTAAGTCATTCAGACAAGAGGCTGAGTAAATGATCCATCTTTTAAAGAATATGTAACACAAGAATGTACTGATAAGTCACGGCTTTCTTTCTGTGCTCAATACTGGTCTGCAGAGCTGTTGTCTATCCACCTTAAAATTTTATATATAATATTATATTCTGACCAATGAGGGGACGATTCGTTGTAAAATGTTGCCATGTAAAAGCAAAATAAACCAAGCAGAAAATACCCCATTAGTATATGTTTTAGAACTATGGAAGGTCGTTTCTGCCACTGAATAATAAAAAAAAAAGGTAATTTTTATCTCACAATTCGATAGACATTTTTTCTCAGAACTGTGCTATACAAACTTGCAATTCTGTGTTTTTTCGGAATTGTGAGATATAAAGTCACAATTGTGAGTAATAAAGTCAGAATTTCAAGATATAAACTAGCAATTCAAAGAAATTAAGTTATAAAGTCCAGTTCTGAGGGTTTATAGCTCACAATTCTGACTTATTAATTCACAATTCAGATTTTTTATCAGAATTGCATGACACAAAGTTAGAATTGCAAGATATAAACTCAAAATTGCGATAAATATTCCAAATTGCGAGATATTCTCAATTCCGACTTCTTTTCTCAAAATTGCGAGTTTATATTTCGCAATTCTGACTTTATAACTCACAATTGCGAGTTTATATCACACAGTTCTGACTTTATACCTCACAATTCTGAGAAAAAAGTCAGAATTACGAGTTTGTTACCTTTTTTATTTTTTATTCAGTGGCGGAAATGGCAGAACAAAGCAAACAGATTCCAAATCTGAAAGCAATCTAAAAGTAATTGTTTCAATAAAACCGTCATAACATGCACGTCATTTTATTGTATAGTAATATAAAAAAATGGAGGAAAAGATAGCATATACCATATAATTTTCTTACACACAAAATCTTTATTTGTCACAATTTCTGAAACCTGACACTCAAACACCAGAACCACACACCAAATCTGCAAATCCATACACCAATCTAAAAAATCTAGCAGGAGTATATATTATGGCAAAGGTGTATGCAGATGTTTGCTTTTGAGAGAAATTTTGAATACAGTCCTTCATTTGGCATGAAATGTAAGGCATTTTGCATTTTGCGTGTGCAATTCTTGCATTTGTGTGTAAAGTTTTGAAAAAAAGAGGCAAAGTTGAAAATGTCTAAGCAGTTGAAAAACTGTAAACTACACCAAAAAAAAAGTGTAGAAACCATTCAAGCTAAAATTGCTAGTAAGTTTCACGTAACATTTACAATGGCATTGAATTAGATATTTTTAAAGTAGAAAACTGATATGAACTGATATGTTTTTTTTTGTGTTTTTTACAGCTTTTGTAAGTAAAAAACATGAGTCACGTCATAATTTAATATAAGATAAACCCACCTGAGCACCAACATCTTGTGTTAATCATGATTGCATAATAAAATTAGATTTTTCTGATACTTTCCCCTCTCAGTGAGATTAATTAACATGTAGCGGCACGTCTGTGGGTAACCAAATAGCACAACTGTGTTAGTCTATGAGGAAATTAATAATTTACATAATATTTCAGTCCAGGGGCTTCGCCTCTGCACAATGCCCAGCAGTGACTGTGTTGCAGAAGTTTCCTCTACTCTTGCTATTAGACTGCTAAATGGTAATTAAGCCAGGGCCCCATTTGCATGCACTCCGCCAAAGAACACGAGCGTTTAAAAAGAAATCGGACCGCATATATTGGACCACCCGAGGATCATTGTCCTAAATGAAAGCAGGTTGAGGCGGCTGCTCTCTTTGGACTCCTGTTCAACAGCCCATAAATGGCTTTCAAGTGACTATTCTTTTTTGTCATTGACTTAAATACAGCTTAGCTGATGGATCCGTTTACCATAACGCTATGTTATTGCAGTTTGCGTGCGTTTTAATGCGCTCCTGCTGTTGAAATGACCCTTTTGAGCACTACTGTTCTCAATTTAATTACCAACCTTCAGTGTTCAGCATAAGCCAAGGACATGTAGTCGACAAAAACCGTTGTTGCTGAAGAAAATTATACCATACAATGGAGGGATTTCTCGCTCACCCCCCTCAAACATGAAACCATGGTCCGTTCTGTCATAGGTTCAATCTGTTTGATAAATGCTTCACCGGCTCTGAGCCGTTCACCTTCTGAAAGCCACGCTAGCTTTAAATAATACCAGGGTATGAAGAAAGCAAGTGATGGAGAAAGAAAATTACTTGAACCTTTGCCCAATGCTCATGCACCTGGTTTTTACCTCTCCAGTCACCTTTTTTTGCCTACAAACGTGTCCGAATCTTCCTGCATATGAATCCCAGGCTTAAAAGCAGGCAGTAGGGGGAGCCGGTGAGCTCTTGCTTTGATTTGAAAATGTGCTCATGGCTTGATGATCGTTTCAGCACATCAGACAATGACTGAACTGCAGTGTGATGCTTTAAATTAATGGGATTAATGTTTATTTGGCTAATCTGATTAGCGAGTTAATCGGATTGAACTGCTTCAGAGTGTGCAAGAAATCCTTTGAGTAAGAAACACATTCATCAACAATATTTAAAGACGCAGTGTGCCATTTCCACCCAGAATTTTCAACATTATGAATGTATTCAAACATGTTTTAAGCACTCACTTCGTCTAACGAAATGTATGTTATTGACTAAGAAAATAGCATGTTTGTCTCAGTCGGTATGCTCAAACAAACATATTGCACTTTTGTTTAGTGCTGTGAAATTGCACTTCCCTTTAAACGTGCTGTGAAAAGAACTTTGGCCACAATTAGCTAATGAATTACTCTCATAAAAAACCCACCAACCACAGACATGTTAGCAAGCTGAAAGCACAAAATGATTAACGTTTTTTGCTGCCAGGTAGGAAGTTGGAACATTTTATGGTTGGTATTCAAGAAAAAAAACAAAAACAAATTGTAACATGTCAGCATTTTGGGATTTTGTATGTTTTTATTGGCCTCATATCAGGTATACCTGACATGTAGCCTGACAATTTTAGATAAATTTCCAACTACTGGCATATTGAAAGGCTTTGCTGAGCCAAAGAAAATCAGCAATCAATATAGGCCTAAAAAAGCACTGTTATATAGTGCTCAGTGACAAAAAACATTTGACTTATCAGCTCGCATTCGATCAGGGCCAGCTAACAGGGCGATTGATTGCTCTGTAAAGCTCTGGAGGAAATGGAAGAAATGAATAAATCAGGAGTGATTTACAAACACACAGATAAGAGCCAGGTATTTCTTAAGTCCTATCAGGAGCGGACAAGTGCATGGATCTATTGTGTGTGTGTTGTAAAAGGAGACGCATCTAAGGCCCTGTCCACATGAACGTGTATTTTCAAAACCGCAGCTTTTTCTGTGCGCTTTAAGCCGTTCGTCCACACGCGAACGCAGTATCAGATCACTGAAATCGAAACTTCCGCCAGGGTGAAGATTTTCTGAAACTCTGGTTGCAGTAGTGTTGTGTTTGCTGGTGAGGCCGGAAACTTTGGCTTTTTGACGTTGCACGTGCAGCCTGCTAAACAAAAACAATATAATGGTTTTACTGGTCATAATGGGGATTGTACTAGTTTTAATGAAAACTGTAATGGTGCCTATTGGTCTCTACTGGTAATTGGTTGCCTTTTATTGGTGGCTTGTTAAAACCACTAAATCCTAATGGAATATGTCCCAAAACTCACTACAGGAAACCACTGTTAATGGTTTTAATGGTTAAAAGTTGATTTATAATGTTTGTGGTATTTTTCTATGATGGTTATTTCTGTGAGGGTTTCTACTGTTTTTTTTCAGCAGGGCGGTAAGGGTCATATTGCCACCTGTTGGTTTGGCATCATCTTGACAGCGCTTCACAACATGTTTTTGCGTTTTCACGTTGACGTGTTTTTTTTTTATTTATTCCTCCAAAGGAGGAAAAACTGCTTTATAAAAATAACCAAGTATGTGTGGACTAGGCCTAAAAGAGGACAGAAAGTGAGAAGATAGGCAGTCAACACCCAGTTCATCAATACTCAGTGACAAATAAGACACGTTTAATTTGTCATGTGTTTGTTGCTAAAACTGAATTGAAATTAATTACGGTGAGTTTACATTATGGCTGGTAATTTAACATGCTAAATTTAAGGCAATTCATTATTTTAAATAATAAATAAATAATTCAATTAAAAATACTGCAGCAAAGTCAGTGTGGACTTTCTCTGTAGGACTCAGGTCATCAGGTAGAGAAGAAAAATATATTTGTTGGGTAGTTACCTTGCCAAGATAGGTACGCAATTAAAGAACACAACAGTTTCTGAATAAAATGCATAATTACTAAACACATTAAATTAAATCAACCTGATCTCATGACGAAAACGTAACTCTGGCAACTTTTTTGCAAAAAAATGTGTTTCGTGACATATTCGATGAGAAACATCCACTGAGTGGTGCTAAAAGTGAGTTAGTTTTTTTCCCCCCAGAACAGATGAACATACATATGGTATGTTTTATGTGGTGTTGGTTTTGTACGTGTCACCGCAGTTCTGACTTGAAATGTCCGTTGAATGGTGCTATAACTCTAATGCTCCGTGACGTTTTAAAATAACGTACCATCTGCACTGTACCTAAACCTATCCGATAGTATGAACAAAAGTGAATGTGACCTAAAAACGCATTCGCAAGCATGTCGTTTTAGCTTGTTTTTCAATCTCACATCAGCTCTTTCATCGTGAGTCATGTTTTTCACAGGATTCATACCCAAGGTTCAAGGATTACTATAAGTGCTCGCTGTTTTAAAGCCTCTATTGTTCATTTCTGTTGGAAACTGCAGTGATATGTACTTATTGGTATGTATTTCGCATCTCGCAAAAAGTTCCCACAGGTACGTTTTCATCATGAGATCAGGTAGAATTAAATGCATGTCAAATTCCCAAATTAAAATAAATAAATTAAAATATAATAATTATTATTATTAATATACATTTTCCTCCAGTTCTCAAATAAATATTATTTTGGCACCTCCTTTAAAATTGCGCTTTTGTTGCACAAACTATATGATATGCCCCTTTATGTGATTATTTGCCATTATTTAACTTAAATATCATGCAATTAATTTAAAATGTATTAGTTATTTTCTTTGTCTCTCACATTAATTTTGATGGCCAGACAGGGTTGCCAGGTTTTCACAACAAAACCTGCCCAATTGCTACTCAAAACTATGCGTTTCGAGGGGGGTCCCCCTGGGGCATTCCTGAGGGTAAAATACACATTTTTTTTGCGGGGTTCATGTTGTTGGGTTTACTTCAACCCGCGTGATAAACAACTCACGTAATACAACAACTGTGTTAAAGAAACCCAATTCCCCAGGAAAACACTGGGAACACTGGCAACACTGTGGCCAGACTGCTTGGTAGATCTTATTTTAAAATGTTTACCGCTGTACAGTATTGATTGCTGCAATTTGCTTGTTTAAAGATCACAGTCCATGTGGTTTCTGCACTGAAACTGTGATTAAAAGTCCACGCTTTTATCTGATCTGTGGCAGAAATTTTTTTTTCTCATTTTTAAATTGTTTGTTTGTTTATCTCCCCCTAAAGATACTGATAAACAGAACGTCTTGCAGAAATCTGCCAAAACTGGCAAATTTGTCTTTTTGCTAAGCACCCAGTTCACACCTTTCTCTTTTTCCATTTTAAATGCATTACCTCTTCAGTCAGAGTAATTTTTGATTTGCAGTGTGAGTGAGGTCACATTTATTTCAGCCAATCAGGTTTCCTGCAGATCTTGCGCTTGTTAATTGACATGTGATTAAGGAGTAAAACAATTATTTGCTCCAGTGAAGATTCCATCTGTCTTCAATTAGTTCGAATTGTATCATTAACTTAATATGTTATCTGCTCGCAAATTTCCTCTGCTAAATGTTGGGAATGGAAATGTTCCCACCCGAGCTCGCATTTTATTTGCAGCTCTCTAAACGCACACCCTCGGAGACACAGATGTGAGCCTACATGTAATATTAATCTCTCTGATACAATGTCATTTTCAATTATTCCTGGTATTCCGACGCTTCGGCTGGATTCGGGAAGCGACATGGTCAATGACTGCTGTCACAAGAAATCATTGACAAAGTGTCAAATCTATATCGCTAAAGGACACAGGGAACAGCAGCTGTGCAAACTAAAGCTTGCCATGGGAGAGAAAGAAAAAACCCTTTTAAATAAATATTTATCTTCTTTTATTCAGTAACATTCCTTGCCAAAATTGCTTGTATTCATTATTTCAGCCCGAGATGACATAAAACAAATGATTTTATAATGACTTCTAGGCAGTGCTAGTAATTACAGCAGTGGAACTGATTAAGTTCATCCAATAATTAAACAAATATCATTGATTTCCCGCAGAGAGACAGCCCAGCTCCCAACCACCCATCATCCGCCATCCCCGCCTGCTTCCTGTTCTCCCTGAAGCAATAGGCCAATCGAATGACTGCGATTTGAGAAGTGCAATAAAAGTCAGACACATTGATATTCTGCGCAACAGTCTTTCCTGTCCCTTTGTCAATAGAAAAAGATTGAAAAGAGGTGGTTTGTTGAAAAATAGATGTATATCGCAGACAGCCCCTTCTGTTGAACAGGAATCAGCAGATCTGTTATGTGGATATTTGCTCTGACCTACTGTTTGTAGTTGTGTGGCTGGCTCATGTTGGTCTTTCACTCGCTAGTTCTCCCCATCTGTGCGGGCAGATGGATGAACACTCCCACATAAAGTTTTCTTTGCCAATTGCCATCCTTCCTGCTTTGTAGTTAAAAGAGAAAATTGAAGCATTTTTGGATCCATTGTATTTTCGCTAAGCGCTTCAGCTATCATTTCATTGCCCCTTTCATGGACATTTCAGGCTAACTAATAAAGTCTTGATTTGTCAGCTGAATGCATGCGGAATGATATCAGCCTGTGTCTTATTTGAATGGACAAGTGCATTCAAGTGATCGTCTGGGAGACTTGATCTTTAAACAAAAGCCCACACAATTGCTGACGAGTGTAATATTTAAATAGATTGTGCCTGCTGAGACAGAGAAGAATTGCGAGCAGACTCAGAGATTTACATTCAAATACGCCGCAGCAGGGCTATGTTGTCATTTGATGTAAATTCCTTTGGTCAACATTGTGTTCAGTCGTAGAAAGAGCTGTTTGGAGATGCCTCTAGGCATTTCAAAGAGACTTTCAGGACAGTCTTTAAATTGATTTAAGGGATAGTTCAGACAAATATGAATATTCTGTCATCATTTACTCACCCTCATGTTGTTCCAAACCCGTTTGACTTTTTCTTTTGGAGACTATAAAAGGAGTTGGATATTCATGCTGCTTTTTCCATACAATGAAAGTGAATGGTAACCAGGGGCTGGAAAAAAACAAACAATTTCAATATATCAAATTTGACATGTTATGATTGATTAAGAGAACCACATTTAACATCACTGACGTCAAACATGTTGGAAGGCTGTATTTGGATATATTGTTACAAAATATGTAAATAATGTAATAGGGCTGCACAATTCCTCGATTCAATTTGAGTATTCGACTTTAAAAAATCAGCGTTGAGTAACCGGCAAAATACCGGAAGTGGCGCATTCCACTGACAAGAATCAGTGAAACCACTGATCTATAATAGAGAACTGGATAGCTCATGACGTCATAGAAGTGAAGCCACTGCGCCGCCATATTGCTATTCCCTAGTACTCGCAAACATT
>JAHKKF010493121.1:0-46094 GCA_019740295.1 Labeo calbasu
AGAATGATTTCTGAAGGATCATGTGACTGGAGTAATGATGCTAAAAATTCAGCTTTGAAATCACAGGAATAAATTACATTTTAAAATGTATTCAAATATTTCAAAATTTTACAGTTTTTGCTGTACTTCAGATCAAATAAATGCAGGCTTGGTAAGCAGAAGAGACTTCTTTAAAAAACATTTAAAAACTTTTGACTGGTAGTGTAGTTCCCATCCTATGAGCTTTGATTTCTAGAAAAACACATGGTCTCTGAAGATTGTAAGTGAGCTACAGATACACTTGGGTCCAAAAATCTGACACGGCTGGTAAAATAAATGTATATTTATTTATGTAAAAAAAAAAAAACAAGGAAAACTGAATTATAAATTATACTGTCAGCATAGCAATATGGGTGAAAATCTTATTTGTAGAAAAAAAGACTTGGATCCCACTGTACAGTAATATGGTCAATTTGCTTTTTTACAGTATAAAGCAGGTTAGTCGTTAAGTATTACTGACCAGCTGTCACTGTAATATAACTTGCATGAAGACGGGTTAGAAATTTGTATTTCAATTAAGATAACGTTTGGCTTCGCAAACAAATGTAAGTTTGCACAATGCACAGTTTCCTTTACAATATGTCATTTAAAGAGATTGGGTTGTTTTATTATAAGTACATAGAGTCAGCTTCTGCTGTCCTCAAGAATTCTAATTCTGACTGAGGGAGTTCACATTTACACTGAAATGAAACGCTTTATACAGTTTATGCAAATAAACGTCTTTACCTATTCTTTGTCATTCCTGTGTATTGCAGGACGATGTGCCTCTGCACGAGCTGGACAATGAAAATGAGCTTTTACTTCCATCACAGGTAAAGAAACCATGTGAGGCCAACTGGCTTCGATACCACGGTCACCACAGTCACATTTCTACATGAGCACATGTTCAGTTATGATACTTACACATGCAAAGCGCGTGATGATGTCCTACCACACTGTGGTTATAGTGCCACATTCACATCACCACTTGTCCTGCATGATCTAAACTTCCTGAGAAAACCAAAGAAGAGTCACAGACACAAATACTGCCAGAAAAACCAAGTCAGCAATAAAACACTCAAACATGTCAATTGATATTCACAGAAAAATAGCTTGTCTTTCTGTCTTGACCTAGCTGTTTCTGCATTTGTTTTTCATTCAGCGTAACTCGTACCTTCCTCGATTATATGACTATGTCCTGGTGGCTGATAAAGTGGAGGACATGGAGGACCAAATCTTCAAGAAGCAAGATGCCTTTATCTGCGAACTAAAACGGAAGGACATTAAAGTGACTGTATGTTATGTCACTGTCACACACACTAGTATTGTGTCTTTCGATTAAATTTGACTGTCCTACTCAACTCTCTCATTATTGTTGAACAGAGAATTGAACATCATGCAAAGGTGTTCTTCGGCATCTGTGCACCTGAGGAGATATTTGCGAAGTACAAGTATTTGCTGAAGGTGTCTGATGCCTGTAACTGGAGCGGAGAGCAAAAGTGTGACTTGTCTGTCTCACTCTGCACCAGGTGAGGTTCACAGAAAGCATCTTCACTGCACTTAAATGCATTTTAAATCTGTTTTTCCATTTAAAAGCTTTTTTAATGGGTTTCTATTTCTGTGTTTTTATAGAATCAGGATTGTCCACTTCGTCTTATACAATACGTTTATAGGATCAGGAGGTAAATATTTTCTATTACAAAGCTCCTGTTCTCTCTGTCTTTCATTTTTACTTTCAGTTAATATTTTTGTCCTGTTGTTGTCATGTCTCATCCCGAACCTGAAACTAAAAACTTTCACTACCTTATAAAAGTTTGGGGTCACTAAGATTTATTTATTTATGTATATTTACCCTGCTGGAGAAAGTTTAGGATCAGTAAGATTTTTAATGGTTTTTAAAGATGTTTCCTATGCTTATCAAGGCTGTTCTCATTTGATCAAAAATACAGAAAAAAATGTGTTATTGTGAAATATTATTATGATGTAAAGCAATGCTTTTCTATGTTAATATAGTCTAAAAATTAATTTATATCTGTAATTAAAGTTTTTATAGATTCTAAGAATTTTCAGAATCATTACTCCAGTCTTCAGCGTCACATGATCCTTCAAAAATCATTCTAATATGCTGATTTGTTATCAGTGCTGGAAACGGTTGTGCTGCTTAATATGTTTTTGGAACCTGTGACTTTTTTGCAGGATACTTTGGTCAATAAAAGCTTAAAAGGAACAGCATTTATTTAAAAACAGAAAGGTTTTCTAACAATGTACAATACTGTTAAAATTTTGGGACCAGTAAATTTTATTCTTTCTTTTTTTGAAAGAAATTAATACTTTTATTCACCAAGGATGTGTTAAATTAATAAAAAGTGATAGCACAGATTTACATTGTTAGAAAAGATTTATATTTTATATAAATGCTGTTTTTTTTTTTTACTCGTTATTCATCAAAGAATCCTGAAAAAAAATTTGCAAAAAATATTTGGCAGCACAACTGTTTCCAACATTGATAATTCTAATAATAAATCAGCATATTAGATATATAATAATTATATTATGTAGACTATATAATTATATCTTTAAGTTAGTGCAGTCAAATCGATGAATCGCATCCAAAATAAATGTTTAAATACATTTTTGTGTGTGTACTGTGTATATTTATATGTATATATAAATACACACGCATACATGTAAATATTTACGATATATATATATATATATATATTTATATATATATATATATATATATATATACACTATATATATGTGATTTATGGATGCGATTATTCGCGATTAATCAATTTGACAGCACTACAAGTTTAAGAATAGGTGTAACGTGAAACTAAATTTAAAAAGTCTGAAAGTGTTTACATTTGCCTAAGCGCATATTAAGGCCTCCGAAATAAATAAAAACACCTATTCATGTTCAATTTGTTTTAGGAAATATTAAAAGGGACAAGAACTGAGCCTCTCTAATATAATCAATGTCTCTATCCATTGTTTTACATTGTAAGAGGGCCTTAAAGACCTGTTGTGTCAAGGTGCTTTCGAGTCCATCTTCTGTCTGCATGAGGTAAATGTCTTTCAGCCCTTATTTATTATATTCATCTACACTGTAACCTGAGCTTTTTATTCTAAGAGGTTGTGTTAAACATTGTTCTTCAGAAAAAGGAGCAGAAAAAACTAAAGAAAAAGTGGGCAAGCTGGTTTGCAGTAATGAAGCTTTTTCAACAGCCTGTCACTGATATCAAGTAAGTTCTCTTTGATCTTGTTCTCACTTCCTTAATCATTATCTATTTTTTAAACACTGTTTACATGTAATTTTAGGGACTATTTTGGGGAGAAAGTGGCACTGTATTACCTGTGGCTGGGCTGGTACACACGCATGCTCATCCCTGCAGCTGTTATTGGTATTGTTGTGTTCTTGTATGGCCTTGCCTTCTTCAATACAAGTCCGCTCATGTGAGTATATTTAGAGCAAACAGATTCACATGAGTGTTGAGGTGTAGAGACAGATGACAGATCAGACTAATCTGATCTAATCTACACCTAATTATCTCTAAATTGTTGTTGGTGTCTGTGTACTGTGGTGTGTTGTTACAGTCATGAAGTCTGTGACTCCAACATCATCATGTGTCCAAGATGTGACATAGGATGCAGTGTGTGGAACCTGTCGGACACCTGTTCATATGCCAAAGTCAGTGAATAAACAAGTCATTGTGTAATTACAATTCAGCACTTTTCAACACTATTGACTTCTACCAGTCAAAAGTTTTTGAACAGTAAGATTTTTTTAAGAATGTTTTTTTTTTTTTTTAAGAAGTCTTTTCTGCTCAGCAAGCCTGCATTTATTAAATCCAAAGTACAGCAAAACAGTAACATTTTGAAATATTTTTACTATTTAAAATAACTGTTGTCTATTTGGATATATTTTAAAATGTAATTTATTCCTGTGATCAAAGCTAAATTTCAGCATCATCACTCCAGTCTTCAGTGTCACACGATCCTTCAAAAATCATTCTAATATGCTGATCTATTGTTCAAGAAACGTTATTTATTATTATTATCAATATTTAAAAGGGATGTTTTAAATTGATCAAAAGTGATAAAGACATTTATAATGTTACAAAAGATTTATATTTTGGATAAGTGCTGTTCTTCTGAACTTTCTATTCAACAAAGAAACCTGAAAAAATTCAACATAATAATAATAATAATAATAATAATAATTGTTTTCTGAGCAGCAAATCAGAATATTACAATGATTTCTGAAGGATCATGTGACTGGAGTAATAATGCTAAAAAATCAGCTTTGAAATCACGTGAATAAATTACATTTTTAAAAATATATTCAAATAGAAAACAGCTATTTTAAATAGTAAAAATCTTTCAAAATGTTACTGTTTTTGCTGTACTTTGGATGAAATAAATGCTTGGGCTTGGTGAGCAGAGAGACATTAAAAAACAAAAAAATCATACTGTTCAAAAACTTTTGACTGGTAGTGTACAACAGTTAATAATGTGGAAGAGTGCTGAATATTATTGTACTCTGTCGTTCAAAAATTAGGGGTTGGTAAGAGTTTTTAATGCATTTGTTTTTAAAAAAAAAATACTAATACTAACACTAATACTGTGAAATAATATTACAATTTAAAACAATTGTTTTCTTTTTTAATATATTTTAAATGTAATTTATTCCTGTGATGGCAAAGCTGATTTTTTTCAGCTTTTTTTGCAGCCATTACTGCAGTGTCACATGATCCTTCAGAAATCCTTCTAATATGCTGATTTGGAAATGGTTGTGCTGCTTAATGTTTTTTTTTTTTTTTTTTCCAGCAGTTTTTTGATAAATAGAAAGTTCAAAAGAGCAGCATTTATTTCATTAAGAAATATTTTGTAACATTATAAACACTTTATAAAGCAATTTTAGTTATTTTTTTAAATAAAATAATAAACAAAATAATGAATAAATTGTTATAATACTATTGTTTTTTAAATAAAAAAAAAAAAAAGTATTAAATATTTTGGTGGGTTGCCAGCAAATGCGCCGCCGAGTGAAGCGCGTCAAAGTTTTGTGCTTGGCTCTGAAACCAGCAACGCATAACCTATATTTATGTTTTCATTCCAAATGGAAATCAGTATTACAGTTAGTCGATCTAAAACAGTAAATTGTTTATTAACAATGTCTGTATACAAAAAAGCGGTCTGAACGCATTTTTTAATTTGGTCGCGTGTGTCGCATGCATACCACTAATGTGCACCCCTGATTATCGTTTTTTTTGTTACTTTTTATCTATATAGTACATTATAGCTGAATAAAAGTATTAACTTCTTTCAAAAAGAAATCTTACTGACCCCAAACTTTAAATAGTATTGTGTATTCAAAATAAATGCCACTATTTTCTGCCAGTGCTTCTCTGTGTCACCTTAAACAAGTTGTGTTAACAAAGTAACTCCTTACTAACAGGTGAGCCAACTATTTGACAATGAAGGGACGGTGGCTTTTGCCATGTTCATGGCCATTTGGGGTGAGTTTTTGCCATTTAACAAAAATGAAATGCATATTTCTATGTGACATGACATAGACGCTGAAGTACTGTGATGTTGTTTGACTAGCAACTCTGTTCTTGGAGCTGTGGAAGAGACATCGAGCTCTGTATGTGTCAAAGTGGAAAGTGTATGACTGGTGCGAGGAGGAGGTAGGGTCATTACTTTTTTCTCATCATCACTTTTAGCATATCTAATGTGCATCTTCTAATGGAGCCAAATATCTTGATCTATGCACAGGAAGAATTGATTTTGGAGATTGTAAATAACCCTCAGTGTAAGCCAAAAGAGTTCAGACATTCCTATCTGCGCAGCATCGTGGTGCTTGTTTTGGTTACATTAGTGGTGAGAAACTTACTTTCACTTTCTGCTTACATATACAAGCAAATAATGTAACAAATAATAATGTATCTTCATTGTGTTCAGCTGGTGGTGATTATAGGTCTGACCCATGCTCTGGTCATCTGCCGTGTTTTAACTGCAATATTGCTGTCCAAAAGCGAATTGGACTTTTTGCGTGATAATGCCACCACAATAGCCATGTTATCTGGAGCAGTGCTTCACTACATTACTATTCAGGTTATGACTCGGGTAAGTACTGATAGATAATATGTCTAACTAGAAAAAAAATTGCTTGTTAAAGAACATAGGGTCTTTCTGGAAGAAAATAACGTATTAATTTCTTCTCAGGTCAACAAAATTGTGGCCTTCAAACTGTGTGAGTTTGGTGGGTATTAAATGTTTTTTGCATGAAATCAACTACATTAATAAACTGAAAAACTACTGTTACTAAAATGCAATACCTGTTCATCTGCAGAAAAGACCCGCTCTTTTGCAGCCACAGAGAAGCACTTCACAGTGAAGATGTTCACATTTCAATTCTTCACACTCTTCTCATCTCTATTTTATGTGGCATTCTTTCTAGGAAGGTAATTGCGCATATGTGTATTTACTTTTGTTAGGGCTGGGTAAAATATCGATGTCTTGATTTTAATCGTTTCTCATTTTCACGAAACAATATCGATTCCTAAATCCTATGAATCGATTGTTTTCAGTTAATGAATGGAACATTGTAGCACAAATCACAATAAGCTTTGTGCTTTGTTACTTTTGATATGAAACAAATCTCAAATTTCAAATTCTGTCCATTCTGGCGTTTTGCCGCAGTTTAATGTGGAGTGACCAATCGCTGTAGCGCCTCTGTTCAAGAGGAGCGCACGTGAACTGATTGTCTCCTCCGCTTTATTACCAGTTTCAGCACAAAATAAACATGAATAAACATCCAAAGGTATTTTAAACGAAAGAGTACAACTTACTGAAGTCGGTCTTTCAACTGCACCAAAAATACATCAATATAACAGCTTATGAACAATGCCACATTTACAAAAAAACTTTAAAAAAACATATTCAGTGGCCATAAGCTTGTTAGTCCATTAGGAAAATGAACTCTAAAGTGCTTAATATATGCACCATACAACATTAATATTTTAACTGTTCTTCAGTGTTTGATTTATGTTTGAATAAATCCGCCAAGTTTTAATGACAGCCACCAGTTAAATGTTTATATTTCAAAAAACGAATTGGAGTAGAAATATAATTATGTAATTGTGATGCGATCTAGAAAAACCCAACACATGATGAAATTTGACCTTTTTTAAGTTTTGATACCATATGAAAGCCCTTTCCAAAACTGTTTTTAATTTCGTTCATAGCTTGAACGTAACCAAAGTTATGGCTATCTTAGGTTGTCTGATAGCGAAGATTTTCAGGAATGGAATTCTGAGAAAAACGTCTTTAAAGTGAGACAGCTTTCACTATCACTTTACCGGTTTAACAAGAGCTGTCTGTCAAGTTAGGAGCGCTATACATCATTACACAAACAGACTAACATCTGTTTTCCGTTGTTTATCATGTGCATAGTCTCCAAACTTTTGATCGCCCATTTTATGTTTAGATAATAATGTAGCCTACCTTGTAGTAAAAGCGAGCGCAGCGCAACTGTTTGCGCACTGTGCATAAAACAGGCTGTCACCGGACTCCTCTTTAGTAACGTCATCCTCCGATCCTCCATCTCTGGATGTGAAATAGTCCGTTATAACATCGTTTAGGGCAATGGCATCACCAAGATTGAGCAGACTGAGACGAGTAAGATCGGTTAAGCGAGCAGCTGCAGTACTTTAGACGGTGTTGTTGCGCTCCGCCATCTCACGATATTAAAAAAATAAATAAATAAAAAACTTTGCGTGCCGTAGTTTACACAGGACTGGCGGAGAATGTGAATTGATACGCCTTTACTAAATTTAGTAGGTTAACTGTTTTTGTGGTAAGGGAAAGCACCTCAGCTGCGCGTTCTTAGCGTAAGAGAAAGACAGTTATTTCTGCTTGCTGCAATAAATGGCTATTTTTCTGCACTAAACAAGTGAATTTCGCCGAGATATTTTCAGAGATGATAGACAAGATGTTATAGAATAATAATTTAATGAAAACCTAATTTTGACAAAAAAATGTCATTCGACCTATTTTTTTTAATTTTTTGAAAACGTCCCAGGGCGACATCCGACGGGTTTTCCCAGATCGCATCACAATTGTTACTTTATTAATATAAAAACTTCACAAAGTGTAATTTAAGCATTTTTATGCAAATCAGCTAATTTTAACCTTCAGTATTAATGTACCAACTGACTCTTATGTATATTTCACAGCATTAGTTTGGCATGTACTGTACCTGATATATATCCAAAATAAGCGATATTGAATTAAATCTGAAATCGAATCGCAAGCTTGTGAATCAGAATCGAATGGAATTGATAAATTTGTGTCAAAACCCAGCCTTAGTTTTGTAGCTATTTACTCTTATGGCAAGGCTTTTTAAACGTCTCTTCATGCTGTTCTTAGGATCAATGGCTATCCAGGAAAATATGTTCGAATTGCAGGGAAATGGAGACTAGAAGAGGTAAAAGTCATGCCAGTATTTTTTTTGTACATTACATTTATATTTTAGAAATGCATATTCAGCTGTATTTATGCAGACATTTATTCAAAGCGTGATTGTAATCTCGAACTCTAACCGCAAACAAAAATTTCTGTGATTTAGTGTCATCCAAGTGGCTGCCTTACAGATCTCTTCATCCAGATGGCTGTTATTCTGGTGCTCAAACAAACAATCAACAACATATTCGAGTTCACAGTGCCGTAAGTGTTTTCTAAAATATTGCACTAAAACCAAAAAGATAACATTTTTCCAGAATAAAAATATTGCAGTATTTAATGGACTTTTTGGATTTTCTCATTCTCTAATTTCTTTGTTGGTGGCCGCAGCTGGTTAAAGCTGTGTTTTAAACGGACGAAAGCCAAGACGTTGCGCAGAAAGTGTGGTAACTGTTACCGGAAGGCATGCCGAGAAGAGGAGGGCAACTTTGACCCATGTGACCCCTGCAAGCTTCGTAACTGGCTGGAAAATTACGACCTCAATAAAGTGAATGCTTTCAGCTTGTTTAATGAGTTTCTGGAAATGGGTTCGTATCTTTCTCAATTACCTGTCTTACTAGTTTTACAGTATCCCACTGACTTACCAGTAACATCTTTTTATTTATTTTAGTTTATGTTTTGACATTTACAGTAGAGCCACACGCTCTATTTTTTTTTGTGGTGATGTTCCCATGCTATTAATATCCACTAACTTACACTGTTCTCTGTGTCATTAGTTATTCAGTTCAGTTTCACCACCATTTTTGTGGCTGCCTTCCCTCTGGCTCCCTTATTGGCCCTTATCAATAACATTTTTGAGATCAGACTGGATGCCATCAAGATGGTCAGCCTCGAGCGCCGCCTAGTGCCCAAAAAGACAAATGACATTGGTAAATAGCTGCTGTATTTGTGTAGTGATGCCAGTACGTATGTCAGGTTTCATCGAGTAAACATTGTAGATTGTGTTCTCCTGTGCCAGGTGTGTGGACTAGCATATTAGAAGCTGTTGGAGTGATGGCTGTCATTGCTAATGGACTAGTGATTGGGATTTCCTCTGACTTCATACCCCGTCTGGTGTATCGTTACCATTATGGACCTTGTGCTACCAGCAATAATACAAGCCTGGAGTGAGTAGTAAACCAAATAAACCTTTTTTTTTTATCTCACCACAGCTTATTGGCAAAAAAAGTGTCGAAACAAAGTATTTAAGTGCATTTATTTTGTCTGATTACAGCTGTATGACAGGATATATCAACAACACTCTGGCAACAGCATTCATGTCCAATCCCAAAGTGAGAATGGACTTCGAGAATTTGTTAGAGAATGGATATAATATTACGAACTGCAGGTGACACTTGTTTTGTTGGTTTTGACATATACTTTTAATAATGAACATGAACTTAACTGGTTAGTTCATATCATACAGTGTCACTGAACCGAATGCGTATTGTGTATTCTACAGTTATAAAGACTACCGCAGTGATGAAGACCAGAGTCTCACATCTCAGTTTTGGCTCATTCTGGCACTCCGCTTTGCTTTTGTTATTCTGTTTGAGGTACAATAATTAGAGCTGTTTAACTTAAACTTCTGTTTTATTTTCTGTATCTTTTAACACTGTGTTCATTTTCGCTTAAACATTGTCTGACATCTCTTGTGCTTCTCTTTGCTCAGCATGTAGTGGTGATGTGCAAATTTATTGCTGCCTGGTTTATACCTGACAATCCCATCAGAGTGAAAAACGAGAGGCTAGAGGACAAACTGAGAAGACTGAAAAAGGAACTTCAGTAAGTATTTTCTCACTGCTTTGCATTTATTGTAGACTTCTATTAAAATATTTAACAACTCCTCTCTGTGGTGCTTATTAACTGTTCTTATTTTTCTGTCTCTAACAGTGAAGCAAATGCAATATATTCCAGCAAATGCACTGAGGTGTGAACGATGAAGGTCCAAACAAGATTCTTTTATATAGGAGATATGAAAACCTGACTTCCGTGTGCACAACAAGACTTGACACAAGGAAGAACTCGGTATTTGACTGAGATCACTGCATCTGTACGTGGGACGTATCTTTTCACTACTTTCAGAGCCATTTTTGGAGCTTTGCTCTCTTTGCAGTTTACAGTTTTCCCTTAGGATGAGTCATATATGCTGTGCTTTGGAGGGATACACCAAGCATCTTTTTGGTTGCATCAGAAATTAATTATATTTCTGAGCAATGAAAGAAAATTTGCCTTTTTTTAAAAAAGAACTGTGAACGTCTGACAGTTGATGCATTTTTATTTAGTATGAAAAATTCCAACAAGCCTAAATATATCCATTAATTTTGTCGCCAAAAATGTTATTTTACGATGAGTTATGTTGCCTAGATGAATATTTTAACTTGATAATATTTATATATTTTGGTGTTTACTTTTAAAAAGTAAGAAAGCTTCAAATAGTCTTTGGCTTCACTGACTTTTTATGTAAATGCAACAACCTGAATGTGACATAAAAGTATGTGTTATGCTCTTTACAATGCTGTCCGTGGCTTTTCTAGACAACTGTCTTTCTCATTAAATATAAATATATTTTGATATTGTATTTTTGATATTGTCCTGTTGATGTACTCATTAATTGGGTTCCAGGAATGAAGTAATGGGATTAAATAAATGTTGAAGTTGAAATAAAACTGCCAACATTTTTTCCTCCGTAAGGTGTCAGTAGACATGCATGTCTGCACTGCTCAGCTGCTTCAGACAAAGAATGAATACTTGTATTGCACAAAGAGATTCCATAGTTACTTGGCCAGTGTGTTTTGTCTTATTCTGTCAGTTGCTTAAGATAAGCCAAGTTATATTAGGTTATTTCCCACTACATAATTTTGCAAGAAATAGAATGTGAAGAAGGCTTGTTCTTTCTTTCTTTTTTGCTGTCCTAAAATATTCACAATCTTCCTTTTTTTATGTATCTCCTAATAGTCTTTGTAGATTAATTAGAAGTGTAGAGATGAGACAGCGCTGAATTTTGTAGCAGAATGTATGTATCACTCTTTCTATATAAAACGTCAACTTTTCATACTCCTTTAAAAACCACTGCTTCCTCTAAGTGTTGCCTGGTCACACATGGGGAACTGAGTAATTTCATGTGTGCATATTTTTGTGGCTGCGTTGCGCTTTTCTGTTCAGCCAAATATACTTGGCTCATACCACTCAAGCCAGATATGCATAAAATGTGGAGTGCCTTTGTAATTTAGAGACATTAAAGGTCTTAATCTTCCTTTTTAATTACCATTTTCCTTTCACGGGTGAACTCTTTTGTGTCTTTAATGTTTAGAGAATAAACAGTTAGAAACATTTCTCTGTTAGGAAACATGCTGGGCAAAAGATCTTTAAAAACATTGCGCTCTCTGTTCTCTTACTCTCTTCATCCACTGAACTCTCTGAGCAAAGTCAGACCAAAGCTCTTTGTCAGCGTTTTACAATTCAGTCTCTATATTGAAGAAAGAGCTGTTTTGGTCAGTGGTTGCTCAGGATGTTCCCATGCACTCAACTGAAGACCTCAACAATTGTACACTGACCCATAATGCATTCCAACCTATCAGCCATTACCCTCAAGAAGCCTTCCAAAAAAGAAGAAAGAGTTGAGTATGCATGTACAAGACTTTTTTGTATCAGTTCTCTTTTTGAAGATTGTATGCAGTGTATGCTCAACTTCAATTAATTTATTCATAATTACCATGAAGACATTTTTGATAAACAGCATAAAGGGACATTCAGCCAAAAATGAAAATTCTGTGATTAATTATTCACCCTCATATTGTCCCAAACCCGTAAGACCTTCGTTCATCTTCGGGGCACAAATTAAGACATTTCTGATGAAATCCGACAGCTTTCTGGCCCTCAATAAAGGGTTTGCACTTACGCCATGATTTGGTCAGATACACGGATGCACGGCCATATTGGAGATATTCGGATGTGAACAACAGCGCTGACTGTTCGATTAAAGTACTTCTGAATACGTTGTTCTGCCAATTTATGTGGTCTAAACTGTGAAAAAACGTGTGGAATCTGTTAAATCATACAGAGAAGGACTTAGTAAGCAGGAAAAGGGCACAAGAGTTTAACAAATTAAAGTTAACAGGTGGTAAAGACACGTACGAGCAGTATTAATCAGGATATTAGCACAATTATTTCACCTACCTACCTGAAAAACACAAATGTTGTCAAGATTCCAGCCCTGGAAATTCTGGTCAAAGACTATAGAATACGCAAGACTTGTCACTCGTATAGTTATGAATCAGTGCATCACTGCAGCTGCCGTTAGAAGTCCCGGTTGTTATAGAAACGGTTCAGTACTGCGCATGCGCAGTGCGATCTAGCATGAAAAAGAAGCTTTTTTAACGTTTTTTGTAGCGTAAGGAACAATATTTATGAGGCAGTTCTTGTAAAATTTAATTGGTGATTTTAAATATGAAATTTAATTGCAAGTTTGGTGAACAGTTTTGAAGAATTTGATGTTTCCCCATTCAATTAGATAGGAGCTGCGCTTGCCTGCCCGAGAGGCGTTTCAAAGATAGCCGCCGAGTGAAATGACTTAAAGGGACTTTGATTCTGGTTCAGTTTGGCCAACCACAAATCCCTTGTTCCTCAGTTTTTTGCATTCTTCACGTTGATTTGTTATAACTTTTGGCAGTGTATAGCATTTGCAGGCTGGATATGTCATTAAGGCTGGTTTATTTCAGTTAAAGCATTACATTCACGAGTTATAATCATATTACAACAATTTATGCTTCACTAAGATAAATGGTCAAATGTATAACTGTTAATATTATAAAATAAGATCTTCTTTATGACGTATGCAGCCTACAAATGTGACCTCCGGAGGATGCAGCCTTACGTTTGAGAAACGGCCGACGACTTTATTCAACAATTTCTTCTTTTCCGGGTTAGTCCGCCGCCATTCACGAGGATACTACGTTTTTTTTTTTTTTAACAATGTGCTTACTACATTTCTATGCCTTGACTGTGGTCGTCCCTTTGCTGTCTGCTAAGAGTCAGAAAGCTCTAGCATTTGATCAAAAATCAAAATTTGTGTTTCGGAAATGAACGAAGGCGAGTAAGTAATGACAGAATTTTCATTTTTGGGTAAACTGTTTCTGCAAGGAATATATACTCTGACGCACAAATAGATTGATTTAACAGTCATACAGAAAGAGGGAGAGTCTGCAGAAAAGTACATTATAGCACAAAACTAAAAAGTAATTTAACGGTGTTATAACTGTGGGAAGTGTCTTATTTTTTCTTCAAAAAAATTATATCAGAATTATTGGTGGTTATTTGTTTAATCTTTGCAAGTGGCACACAACAAGGCAGGAAACTATTTTGTTAAACATTTCTCTGGAAATGACTTGTACAAATGTTCAAATATGCATTTCTATTTATTTCCAAAGGCAATAGATTTGTTACATTTGTGCTTTCAGAGTTAGGCTTCAACAAGGTCCTTAACTTCAAAGGTTTATTTCAGATATAATGTCATTTATGACCTCTTCTGCACTCAAAATCCAAGGCTATTATAACCGTAACAACCACAAAAGCCTGCAGCAGTGTTACATGGAAAGCAAAAATGGCATACATTTATTGCAAAACCAGTTTCTTTAGTTGTAAACAACTACAACATTTTAGTTCACAGTTCACTTCATTTTCTCTTTCCAGACTTCATGATTATAGCCTATAAACTGTGAATTGTGTGCAAAATTAAAAAATATATATATTTAGGTTAAGACAGACAAGCTGGACAGGGCTAAATTTTAAATCTATGTAAAGCAGGAGTGATGAAAATGAATTAGTCTTTGAATTCTTCATAGTAACATGTTGCTAATGAAACTAATGGCTGTTAATGTTTCATGTCTATATGCTGCCTTCTCTCAAATAGGCCTCAGGTTCATATCAGTAATTCAACCATTCAAACACACACAAGTGCGCGTCTCGGCCCATCTGTTAGACTTAGTGCTCTGCAAGCAGAATAAACTCTATATCTCTGGCATGTTGTAATACTTAAGGGTGCAACGGACTAAAATTTATACTCTCATAAAGCTTTAGAGATCACTCACTCCACTACAGGTCACAATATGTGTATGTGTTTGTTTGAGAGAAACAGGCTGGTTGCATTTTCTTTGTCACTTTGGTGGTAAAGACATGTAGAATCCCATGGACGTCTAATGCCATCTTGTCCACTAAATCATAGACAGAGATTAGATGGTTGTATCCGTAAAATCTCGTCTTGTGAACCCTTTCTGTAAGATTAAAAAACAGAAACAGAGAAATTACTAGCAATTCTAAATTAGTAGTATATAACAGGCTAAACATAACAGTTAATAGTCATATAATGCTGAAATACTGTATATTGTAACATGTAGATAATAGAAAGGAAAGAAGTTGTCCAAACTTTGATCAGAAAGAAACATTCTGCACTCCACTTTCACATTTCACACTGATCAATTATCTTACAAAGCCATTTTGAAGACCACAGAATGTGGTAATACTTTCAGTTTTACGTTTTACCATCTTAGATATTGCTTTGGTCTCTGTTGCTGTGGTTACTCGTAAGGAATATGGGCTTGACTCCCGAAAAGCGACTGTAAGCTGCTGTGTGAATGGGACATTTCGAGACTCACACCTGTAAGTAAATGCGGTTGTCAATCCCAAAAACTGACAGTGTAAACATGGCCTAACTGGACTGTAGCACTGCAATGATTCCTCAATTCTACGTGGCCACGTTCACACTGTCAGTTTTTTGAATTGAACCGCTGAACACAAAACTGACGGAAGGGAGCGGCTCTGGTAGAGACTGGATATAAAACTTTTAGATAAGACGCAACTCATTTCTTCGTCACTTTAAGTTACCAAAACCACAAGTGAAAGCACGTAGAACATGGTAGACATGCGTTTGTGCAGCAGAGCAGCTCTCTCTTGTTCTCTCTCCTGTTCCGTTCACACAGCGCGTGTGTTCCAAGAATGCGGTTGTGAGTCCTGTTAATTTACAGGTGTGAGTTCGGTTATAGAATACGGTTGTCACACCCGTAAATAACCGTACTGTGTGAGAACTTAACCATATTAAGGACTCAAATACAGTATTAACAACCGTATTCTGCTGCTGTGCGAAAGTGGCCTTTGAGTATTCGATTTTAAAAAGTCCTCAACAGCATTTTGCCCCTGTTGAGTAATTGGCAAAATAAGTGGTGCATTCCACATATTAAACGCATTTAAACACATTTAAGAATTCACAAACGCTATGATTCAATTAAATAAATATATGCGATGCAGGTTTAATATAGGCCTTTTAATTATTTACATGCGTGTAGGATTAAAATATTCAAGAAATTACAGTGGCTGTAGCTTTTCTATTATAAAAAGAAATGGCCAAATATTAAAGACTAAGTGGACAGTTGAATCATTTTAACAGTAAAAATAGAAAAGACACAGAATAGTCATGTTTGGTAATCAGTAATGGGTTGTAGGTAAATATTTTTCCAGCTCAGTTATATAACTGACTGAGAGAGCTGATATCACATAGAGAGCATTTGAACTGCTTTACGGTATCCTTAACTGAGCTAGTCACACACTGTAACCGCCCATTTTTATTGACTTGCTGTAATAAAATAGCTGACCGTTGGCCGAGCAGGCTGATACTTCATAAGCAAATACACACAATACCCATCAGTTCAAAGTCTGTACACAGTAAGGTATCCATTTTCATATGAAATTACAGAGAAGAGGCCTTTGTCACACGCCTACTACTTGCAACTCTGAACAGTAGCACATTCATTTGTGCTTTTAGCTGGGTTAAGACTCACCTGTTTGTAATCTTTGTGAAGTTTGGTGTACTGAAACATGTTGGACAGAACGGTGGAGGCGGCCCTGGCGGCTTTCAGCTTCCCAGGACTAAGAAGGGAGAAACATGAGAAGCAATGCTAGGACATTGTGCTCTTGATTAAACAGCTAAATAATGTAACAGCATGTAGTCTATATTACAACAGTAGTGCTATGAGAGATGGTAGGTGAGGTGCAATATAAATAGATCATTTATAGTGCCTGAAAATTTCAAAGAAACCTTGCTGATTACTTATCATATCAGTTGGGTTACAGCTGAACTCCAAAGAAATGATACTTTCTCACTTCAGGTTTAAAGTAACAAGGCTGTAAGCACCATAAATGTTGGGGGACAACCATAAAAGAACCAATATTCAGAATAGTGGACAACAAATATAGCCAGTTCTTACAATAGCACCTCTAATCTTAAATATCTGATTACAAAGTTTACACTTTACTCAAAGTCTTTATGTGTAAAGCATTATAAAAGTATTTTTTATGCTGTAATTATGCCTTGTAATGCACCTGGATTGCATGGTCTCATGAATAATTGTAACCACAGTTATAATACATGATAAAACTTCTCTATTAATTGAACACACTTTTAGAAACTACAATACATTAAAACATGACAAACAACCAATATTATAATGCATTTAAATTACTTATGTATAGATATAATGCATTATAACATGCATTATGAATAACTTCATAATGCATGATACATAAGGGTTTTAAATAAAGTATTAACTCAAAGTTTCAATGGTTATTTATCATTAAGCCTCATTCTTTGCATTCTTACACAGTTTTGTTGCACCTTGTATTATATCACACTTTACATCTGGATGATTATCAGATGAAAAACATTTCACAGTAACCTGATATGATAAGAGAATAACCTAAATAAACCCAAATGTAGCAACCCCCTTTTTTGGCCTGATTTGGCCAAATGTAGCATCTTTGACTCACAAATTAAAACTTTATTTTATTTTATTTTAATCTCTTTGTGCATATGTAATCAATTACTATCAGAGGTAACAATTCAAGCCAGTCAGCTTTTAAGTACTTTTTTTCCAGGACTCTTTGAGGAATAGAAGGTTCTTAGGAACATCATTTATAAAAAAAATCTGTAACATTCTAAATGTATTTACTGTCATGTTTGATCAATTCAATCCTACCTTGCTGATCAAACATATTCATTTCTTTAAAAAACAAAAACAAAAAGTGGTAGTAGTAGTGGTAAATAGATCTCTTGATTCTGGGAAGAAAAGGAAAAAAAAAAACTTTGTAATCTTTAAGAGTCATTTCCTGGTCATGCTTTAATGAGAGCCACCATTTAAATGATTATATCATTATAAAGCAGGGACTTTCCTATTTCAGTTGAGTGCCAAAAGCAATCTTGAGAATTTGTAATGCTTTTGCTTTCATCTCTGAATTGAAGCACTGTTGTTATCGAGGAATTAAGCTTTATTAAACAGCATCACAACCGTTTTACCTGTTGTCATGAGATGTCTTAATGCTGACCAGCTTGGGCAGTCCATCAAAGTAAGTGATGTCTCTTGCAGCTAGAGAGCTTCCTGTAACCAGGTTGTTAAGAACCCCACAGATGTTGACCACCACGTCGCTAGAAGGTTCTTTCTGATGCCCATCACTGGGGAGTTTGTTCACCATAATATTCACCACTTTGGTAGCTATGGATAGAAAGCAATAACAAATTTAGCTGGAATTACACAAACCAAAAAGAAAAGGGAGTGATATATGTGTAGTGTGATGAAGGAGGCGCCCTGTGGCCCAGCGGGGGTGGATTATAGTGAAACAGAGAACTGAGGTCAGGGTGGGGATAAACAGGCGGCAGCGGATACTGGGAATGATACAAGTATGAGTCTGATGGGAGCCGAAAAGAATGTGTGGGAGAAAAAACAATGTAAGAAATCATCCAATGGAATACTACAAGGGGGAACCGTGCACAAAATATAGACTGAGTGTTTTTCACTGTTATCGCCTTGCGCAATAACTTCATGTAGGCTTTTAGGGATCTAGACATTTTCTTTGCCAGAATGTTGAAATCTTGGCTGGTGTGTTTTACACATTAAGATGTAATTAAAGACAGAGAGCTGGAGCAGAAAGTCTTTCGCTAACCCATATCAGCTTTGTTTTTGCAGTGTCGGGAGAGGTTCCTCAGCAGACCCGTGAGAGAACGGAGCTCGGCATCTGTGGGGCTTCGCAACAGGTCAAGAATTACCGGCAACATCCGCTCCTGCTCCAGCGCCACGCGGCTCAACACAGAGGCCCACTAAGAGAGAACAAAAGAAAATTTGAGTGAAGAAAACAAGAGAGACAGAGAGCAATTAGTTATACAGTCACAGCCAGATAAAACACAAAGACACATGCACTCTTAAAAATAAACGTTCCAGACAGGGGATTTCACAGAGAAGCCACCGAATAACCTTTATTTTAAGAGTGTAGGAAAACTGGGGGAAATGGAATGCAAAAATTCTATGGGAGAAACACGCAGACTGAATAAGTCAGAGACTTTAAAGGCATAGTTCACCCAAAAATGATTAATTATCATTCATTAATTACACACCCTAATGAGACCGCCCGTAAGACCTTTGTTCATCTTTGGAACACAAATTATGATATTTTTGATGAAATCCAGGAGCTTTCTGACCCTGCATAGACAGCAATGCAACTGACACGTTCAAGGCCCAGAAAGGTAGTAAGGACATAGATAAAACAGTCCATGTGACATCAGTGGTTCAGCTGTAATTTTATAAAGCTATGAGAATACTTTTTGTGCGCAAAGAAAACAACTTCATTTAAAGGGGTCATATAATGCGATTTCATGTTTTCCTTTGTCTTTGAAGTGTTACAAGCTGTTCGTGCATATATAAGATCTGTAAAATTGCTAAGATTAAAGTCTCAAACCTAAAGAGATATTCTTTATAAAAATTAAGACTCAGCCACGCCTTCCTAAAACGGCTCATTCAAACACACCCCCACATGTGTACGTCACGGTGTGGGAAGATTAGCTTGACACCGCCCAAATGTATACGTAAAGAAAGAAGGCGTAACTTTTATTCTCACTGTCTGTAGTATTGTTGCAACCTCCCCCATGTTGTGGAGACATTGTGTGTTTGGTTGTGAAAGCGAAAGTACACAACTAGAAATCCGTGGTTAAGTTATATTTACAACACTGTTCCAGAACAGTACTGTTTCCGGAGGACTGTTTCCTGAACCTGAGAGTAGCCAACAATGCCGGCTGTGCACATTATAATATGTGACAATTCCAACTTTGCAAGGACATTCTGGTGCTTCTGACTCACAGCCTGTAAATACGTTTTCATATTTAAAGAATTTGCTATTGGCTATTCAAACGCAAGTTTTGAGCAGTGTAGAGTAGTGCTTGCTTGTCGTTTTTACGATCACAAATGCAAACATGGTGTTATGTTTACGCAACGCAACAACGCAACGCGTAAAAAGACAGTATGAGTCATTATAATCCATAATTATGTCCTCACTGGATGCAACAAATGCCTCATTTATAATGGGTTTTACTGTTTTTGTCTCGTCTTCAGTCTTCTCAGCATGTTCACAAGAGTACCACAAAGCATGCAGGGTCAGAAAGCTCTCGGATTTCATCTAAAACATCTTAATTTGTGTTCCAAAGATGAACAAAGGTTTTGCGGGTTTGGAACGACATGAGGGTGAGTAACAATGACAGAATTGTCATTTTCGGATGAACTGTCCCTTTAAGAACACACTGAACCTTACAATCAGTGCTAAACATAATAAATAATAGAGATCAAAGGGACACATTCAACTGCTATTAAGATTACATCACATATGATTACATCTCACAAGTTAGATTAAATATGAGTAATGGAAGGAATACAGCTCTGAAAAGTTTAGTGTCAGATCTGGTATCTCACCCTGCTGTCACCCGCTGTGATGTTCTGCATGGCTCCCGCTGCTGCCTCACGCGTGGCTGTGGTCGTTTCAGAGCTCTGCAGGACACGGTTGTACAGAGCCACTATCTTAGGGTGCCACAGCCACTCCGCTCCTTTAGGAACTCGTGCCACTTCAGAGAATGTGGTCAGGTCTTGATTCCTCTGATGGGACACATTATAAACTCATTAATGATGGATTGCAGATATGAGGTATAATACCTCAATCTATTGCACTGGAGAGATAACTACACTACTGTTCAAAGATTTGAGCTCAGCAAGTTTTTTTTTGAAAAGCTGCAAAGATTATCTCAAATAAATGCTGATCTTTTTTTTAAAAAAATTGTATTTATCAATGAAATTCTGAAAAAAAGCATAATGGTTCTGACAGAAATATTAAGCAGCACAATTGTTTTCAACATTTATAATAATAAGAAATATTAGAATGATTTCTGAAAGATCATTTGACATTGAAGACTGGAGTAGTGGCTGCTGAAAATTCATCTTTGCCAACATAGAAATAAAAAATTCCAAAAAATATATAAATAGAAAACAGTTATTTTAAATAATAATGTTTCACAGTATTACTGTTCTTACTATATTTTTTGATCAAATAAATGTAACCTTGATGAGCATCAGTGACTTCTTTCATATCAGATTAGGTTTGGGAAAATCAAATTTCCCATGTAAGTTTTCCAGTAAGGTTAATAATATTGCCAGTACATTAAATTTGTAGAAGATTGTGGATGAGTGACTGACATCTTTTGCTTTCTTGCTCTGTGGTGTGAAGCATCCGATGGGGTCGTTGTGCCGCATGTCCTGTGCTCGACTGGGTCCTTCCAAACGCATCTGAACTGAAGCAGGGATCTCAGAGTACAGTTGGTACGACAGGTTGCGCAGGACACATACACAGTTTTCTAAACCCTAGAGGCACAGAATAACATAATGAGGATTTCAAATTATTATTTTTTTAATGATGCTGTAGATTACAGCAACTGATGTTCTTGATATAATATAGCATTGTTTTTATCTGAGAACTAGATCTAGAATGGTTTTCACGTGGCTACATAGAAAAAGATACACTTGCTAAAGGCTGACATGTTAGCAAGTCCAACATATGAGTGCTGATTGTCAGGTCTGACCTTGTCCTCTCCTTTTCCCTCCTGTAGGGAGTTTTCGATGTATCCCACCAAGGAGTCTACCAGCCCTCGAGTTTCCCGCATCTGCTGCCTGGTTCTTTCATTCACTGAGCTCAGGTTCCTTTCAATGCATAAAAAAGGGTGTTGTTATCTTGGTTTTTTTCATCCACTTGTGTTGAAATATTTATAGCAGGTTCATCTTTATTGTGTCTATATATCTGTCCAGTGGGAAATCTGACACGTCTGACACCACATACAGTGGCAAACAGTCATAAACATTCATATTTGAGCTTGTTAACCATTAAAAGCATGTGGGTGATTGTGTGTACAATGTATGTGTGCATCAGTGTCAGAAATGAACTCATTTCAGGTACTTCTTTACCAAATATCCACCTTATTTGTGCCGTAAGACCGGGCGCAGCCATTTGTAAATTTTATGGGTCTGGTTTCCGTTTTCAACAAAACTGCTTGTTTTGCTGCTTGATATTGTAAATTGGTCTGTCTTACCAAATTATTTTAATGTATTATTATATCATAATTATGAGCACAGTGATTTGTAGCGCAAACAGTTTTACGGTTTACCGCATATGGTTATTCTTCTCATTATTCTCTATAGCGGCTAATGAACCAGAAGTCTCACCCATAGGCTTACTTCCACACTGAAGAATAAGGTGGATACAAGAACTTGACATAATACACAATATCAGGCCTAGGCCTATAATATGATATTACAAAATGTGCAACTTGTAATTTAATGTAATGTTATTTTTTAATGTTAAAAACATGCATTCATTATGGGTACAATTTATGCCCCCACAGTTGAAATATCTGGGGCTTTTTACTTCTGTTGACATTTTTGCCCCATACTCTAGTTCATTTTTGACCATACTGTGCATGCAGGTATTAGATCTTAAATGCATAAATACAAGCATGTATATGTGAGATCAGTACCTAAGGCAGCCTGTGGTGTTGAAGAAAATATCAGCCTCAGATGCACTCTGTTGAATAACACCAGCATCTCCTCCTCCAGACAGAGGGAGCAGCACTCTCTCCGTTAGCTCAGACAAACTCTCTCTGGCCAGCCTCTCCTTTAGACTGTCTTTAGAAGACAGATTCCACAAAATGCCTACAGAGACAAAGAGAGAGATTTGTCAAAGACACTTATAATTTATTTTAGTCCTCTTTAGTTTAGCTTTTTGCTTACTTACATATGTGTTACATCACAAAAAATGACTGGCCAGTGATGGTATAGTAATAAAGTACATAACTAAGAACTATTACACATATTTTAAGTAGTAATTTAGTAGAAATACAGTTGAGGTCAAAAGTTTACATACACCTTGCAGAATCTGCAAAATGTTAATTATTTTACCAAAATAAGAGGGATCATACAAAAATGCATGTAAATTTTTTATTTAGTACTGACCAGAAAAAGATATTTCACATAACACATTTATATATAGTCACTTAAAGGGGTCATCGGATGCCCATTTTCCACAAGCTGATATGATTCTTTAGGGTCTTAATGAGAAGTTTACATACTTTGGTTAAAATTTCTCAGTGGTAGTGTAAAAAAACACCCTTTTTACCTTGTCAAAATCAGTCCTGTTCATAGCAAGCCATTCTGTTGCATGTTCCTTTAAATGCTAATGAGCTCTGCTCGCACCGCCTGTCTCTTCTGTGGGGTGACGAGCCGGTCTGTTTACTTTAGCTGCAAAACTTGCTAACTAGCACATTATTAAGAAAGGCGATTTGCAAAGATCCATTAAAAAACATTATACTCACTCCTGCTGTATGTGAAGCTGCATCACTAATGATTCGCGCAAACATGGATGCATTTATGTAGATCAGGGATCAGCGCATTTCCTTCAAAAACGAAAGTGGCTCAGATGTCGGGAGTAATTGACGACTGCTATGTTCATTATTAGGGTTAGGGTTCCAACAACAAAACACCTCAAATCGCTCAGTCAGAGACATTCTTGTCTTCCCCGTATCGGAGTAATGGTGGTCGGACTGTCACAGCTCACTCAGGGTGGGTCTAAGGTAAGACAGTCATGTCAATCAACTATAGTGGGAGCGGCCTTTGTCGGTGTGACGTTACACTGACAACAAGCTGAGAATGGCTTTATTTGAAAAAAGGGGATATTTCTTATAAAGATTACAAAAATACCACTGGCTGGATTTTTTATCATAATAGGGTGGTTGTGTACACACTGCCAACACACATATATATTCAAACAACATGTAAAAGTGAGTTTTGCATCCGATGACCCCTTTAATACTGTGTTATTACCTGAATGATCCACAGCTGTTTTTTTTAAGTGATAGTTGTTCATGAGTGCCTGGTTTGTCTTTTGGTTTTTCAACATTTTTGTGTATTTGAACCCTTTCCAACAATGACTGTATGATTTTGAGATGCATCTTTTCACACGGAGGACAACTGAGGGACTCATATGCAACTATTACATAAGATTCAAATGCTCACTGATGCTTCAAAAGGAAAATCTATGCATTAAGAGCCAGGGGCGTAAACTTTTGAACGGAATGAGGATGTGTACATTTTTCTTATTTTGCCTAATTATCATAGTTTTTGAATTTTAAGATCAGGGTAAATTGAATTTATTTTGTTGTCTGGGAAACATGCAAGTATCTTCTGAGCTTCTGAAGGGCAGAACTAAAAAACCAAAAAAAAAGATATTTAGGCGAAATAAGAAAAATGTATATATTGTAGCGAACAACGGTCAAGATAGTAAAACCCCTTTCCATACGACATATGGAAAGTTATATTCTGATGCTATCAGGCTCTGTGGACAACAAAAGATAACCACACTACCTCTTGCGGAGTAAGAGGTACTTAAATAGTGCTGTATGTGATACAACAATGTATGTAACATTACCTATCAAGGTATATATTGTATATATGAATGCATCAGTCAACGCTCAGCATTGCCCAATGATGTTTGAGCTTCATATTTGCAGCACAAAGTGAAGGTTAGGATTGGAAGTGAGTCATGCATAGGAAAAACTTTAAAGACATTGTTCTAAATGTAGACTTCAAGGTATGCAAATAGACCTCAGATCAGAGGTTCCATACCATGGCCACCTCTGACGGCATCAGCCAGTCAAAACGCTGCGGTCTACTGCTAAACCCAGAGCTAAGCTGCTCTCCTGGAGAAATGAGGAAGTTCTGCAAGAAACGAGCTTGGGGAGTTTGGAAACTGCTTCAGTGATCCTCCGTTTGCGTGTTCCAAACTGCCAGGATCTTCTGCAACGACTTCAGAACATCAGTGTCGGTGATCCTCCCTCCTGCGTGTTCCAGGTGGTCCGGATCTTCTGTACAGACTTCAGAACCCTCACCTTTAAGGCTCCGGTTTGCGTGTTCCAGACCAAAAGGACCTTCTTGATGCTCAGGAGTTCATGATTTGCCAGTGCTTCGGACCAGAAGACTGAAAACGGATCTAACTCCTCTCTTCCCAACGCGACGTGGCCCAGGTCAAAATTGGAAGACACAGCCACCCAGATGTGAAACGTAAATATATCACTCTTTCCAAACCTCTTTCCAGAGACCACTGGCATTAGTGTATTGTCAGTTTATGATTATCTAATTTGCATTAGATTCTATATAACTGATATCAGTTAGTAACAAATAATCTTCTGATTTATTTTTTACCTTATTACGTCCAGGGAACTTCAGTTTATCTTTCCATAAGATAACATTCATAGTAACATCCAACTCAGTCACTTGCATTAATCAATCTTTGCACTTTAGCCATTCACTGTATCCATTTAGTAGTTGTTAGTTACTCTTCTCTATCACTTTGTTAATAAAATCCCTTTTATTACACTTGTGTTTTCCTTGTGTTGATAATACTGTGAAAAGGCTCTACAAGTTAACAATATCTTTTTTTTTTGTATTGTATTGTTGTGTGTTGGAACTGCTCTCTTGATTGCCCAAGACAAATTTCTCCTAAGGGAGACAGCAAAACAGAAACTTAAACTTAAATATCTCACAAATCCTTCAGATTGGTCAGACTACAACTTCCTAGAATTTAAATGCAATTCTTATATATGCAACAATCTTCCATGCGTTTAAACCTTTTGTACTAGTTGTGTATTAGTCCCTCAGTTGTCCTCAGATCTCAAAATCATAGTCATTGTTGGAAAGGGTTCAAATACACAAGAAATGCTGAAAAAACAAAGAATTTGTGGGACCTGAAGGATTTTCTGAAGAACAGTGGGCAACTGTTCAGGACAAACTGTCCAACTGTTCAAGACAAACAGGGGACGCATGAACAACTATCAGAAAACAAAACACAGCTGTGGATCATTCAGGTAACAACACAGTGTTAAGAATTAAGTGTATGTAAACTTTTGAACAGGGTCATTTCATCAATTAAATTTAACATTTTCTCTTGTGGACTATATGTAAATATCTTTTATGTGAAATATCTTATTCAGGTCAGTACTAAATACAAAATAACATGCATTTTGTATGATCCCTATTATTTTGGTAAAAGAATTAACATTTTGCAAGGTGTATGTAAACTTTTGACTTCAACTAAGTTCTCAAATGTTGTTTAGTATAGGGATGTTTACTACACGGCATGCAAAGCTGCTAGTGTCTTGCGAGGTACAAAAGCCAACACAGATGAAAGTACAAGTCATAAAATGTCACTAAGAGACCTGGCAACCCTGAGTCCAGCAGGAAAGAATGTCAAGGATTGTTTACTAAGTGAGTGTGGGTGCGTGAGGGGGTGGGGGTGATAGCAGAGCTCACAAAGCACAAAGGCCTCTGGGAGTCTACTTCCCACTGCATCTGAGACTTGGAGGGAATCCAGGAAACAGCCAGACCACTTTTTTCTTTTCTGCTCTCTCTTTGTTTCTCCAAATACGCTCACTGCTCTACTTAACTCTCCACCTGTCTGTGCTGACAGTTCTGCTCCAAGTTGGCTGATGCAGGTGGACTTTTGTGCTGAATCAATACTAATGTACTACTATTTGTACTTGACTTCCAGCTAATAGGAGTGTCACTTTGTATTTCCAAAATAAAGTTCACAGTCAAAAAATTGTCCTCGCACTGAAAAACAAAACTCACAGAAACATACCTGTGATATTTTTGCGTAGTTCATCATCTGGTTCTCTTAAAGCACCAATTAGTTTGCTAATGCCGCCGGCTTCGATAAGTGCTGCCTTGTTGTCCATATTCTCGTAAATAAGGTTGCGTGTAGCACCTGTGGCATAGCGCTGAACCTCTTGGTTCTCACTGCTGAACAGCTGTACTAATGCTGAGATGCCCTTCAAACTGCGCACCTGCACAACAAGAAAAACATCTAGTTCAGTTTAGCGAGGAATAATAACTCTGAATCCTATTTTTGTGCTTCATCTCTTGAACACTTTTTCAGCACAACATGGCAACCTGCTGAGACATCTGTCTTTGTTTTGCCATGATGTGCTCTCAGGCGGAATGTTCTGCCCCCTGAGGTCCAGGATAAAGATTAAGGGCAGGGTGAAGGTATTCTCTCCCTCTGGCTTGAGCATAACACTTAACAATAGCGAAGAAAAAGCAGCTTAGCCTTGAGCTTTACCATAGTCCATTAATTATCCAAATATATATTTTGCTGACAACTAAATTTTTTTAGCCAAACATGATTTACTTTTTGTTATAGAGTTGTCGACTTAATTTCTTCCCTTGAAGATGGCTTATTTTTATAGACTTTAAAATGAATTTTGGTCAAGGTCAATCTTTGCATCTCATGCATCAGTCTTTGGTTGCTACTGCCTGTTTCTTCAGTGTTTCGCACCATGAGCTCTCAGATTTTAAGACGTGTAAGAGTGTGAAGTTCATAGGAGTTCAACTTTAAAACACGTCACTGGACCCAGCATTCTGTGCCTGTCGGATGCACTTCATCTAGCTGCTTTTGTAAGGAAGAACACATCCTGTGTGTACGCCCTCTAATCCTGTCCAAACAGAGCTCTGTTGCTGTCCTGGACTGAAAGTCTCTGTATACAATGTAAGCAAATTGCTGTCTGCCCAGGATGGACCCCAAGGTCATGGGAAAAAAAATGACACCGTAACCAGTCACAAAATTAAAAAATATGATCTCGTTCAATTGTATATTTCTGTAATTAGACATTTTTACCATGGTCTTGGCTTCATTGCTGTGGTAACACTGATGCTGTATGTAGGCTGCTCCCAACATCTGCATGGCAACATCAGTGGAAGAGAGGTAACTGACTGCTGTAGTCATGTCCAAGTTATGGATTCTGTTCATTCACACACGCACAAAAGAAAAGTATTATACAAAAATATAATACACTTACCACAGATTTCGATATTAATACTTTAATCCAGCAATGATGTATTAAATTGACTGACAGTGTCTTTACTGTCAGTTTTTCTTGTGGATTGTTGCATATTTCTATTTCAAATGAATGCAGTTCTTTCTTTATAGACCTTTCTATTCATCAAAGAATCCTGAAAAAAATGTTTGACAGGTTCCACAAAAAATGTTAAACTGTTTCAAAACCTTGATAATAATCAGCATATTTGAATGATTTCTGAAGGATCATGTAACACTGAAGACTGAAGTAATGGCTGCTGAAGTTTCAGCTTTGCCATCACAGAAATTAACTACATTTTAAAATATACTGAAACAGAAAACTAAGGAAGCCTGTTTCCACCACTGAATAAAAAATAAAAATATATAATTGTGTATATATTCTAACTTTAGTTCTCACAATTACGAGTTTACATTTTGCAATTCTGACTTTTTTTCTCAGAATTGCGTAATACAAACTTGCAATTTTGACTTTTTTCCCCCTCAGAACTGTGAGATATAAACTCGCAATTGCAAGAAATAAAGTCCAATTCTGAGGGGAAAAACAGGCTGATATGTTCTCAGAATTGCGAGTTTATATTTTACAATTCTGATATAATAACTCACAATTACGTGTTATGAAGTCAGAACTGCAAGTTTTTGTATTGTGAGAAAAAATGTAATCACAATAACGAGATTTAAACTTATGAGAAAAACAATTGTGAGATGTAAACTCGCAGTTCTGAGAAGAGTAGTCAGAATTGTGTTTATATCTCGAAATTCTGCCTTTCTTTCTCAGAATTGCGAGTTTACATCATGCAGTTTTGAGAAAAAAAGTCAGAACTGCAAGTTTATATCACAATTCTGAGAATTCAGTCATATTCTGAGAAAAAAAAGTCATAATTGTGAGATAAAAGCTGCAGTTACCTTTTTTTTCTATTCAGCGGTGGAAATGGGCTTAAATCAGCCATTTTAAAATGTAATAATATTTTACAAAATCACTGTGCTTTTTTTAAAATCACATAAAAGCAGCCTTGCTGAGCAAAATAAATTAATTTCAAAAACATACTAAAATCTTGAAGGTAGTGTATGCGTTTAAGATTTGCTAATAATTAATGATGTATCATCAAGCATTTAAAGCAAAAGTTCTCATCAAGCACATTGCCTGAATGCTCCTATGTTGTATACCTATATGTGACCATGGACCACAAAACCATAAGTATATATGTAGCACAGGTATATTTGTAGCAATAGCCAACAACACTGTATTATCAAAATTATCGATTTTTCTTTTATGCCAAAAATCATTAGGATAAAGAATACGTTCCATGAAGATATTTTGTACATTTCCTACTGTAATTATAATAAAACTAAACAAATTTCTGATTAGTTATATGCATTGCTAGAAACAACCTGGATAACTTTAAAAGTGCTTTTCTCAATATTTTGATTTTTTTGCACCCTCAGATTCCAAATAGTTGTATCTTGGCCAAATATCCTAATCCTGTCCTATCCTAACAAACCATACATCAATGGAAAGCTTATTGATTCAGCTTTCAGATGATGTATAAATCTCAATTTTTAAAAAATTGACCCTTATGACTGGTTTTGTGGTCCAGGGTCACATATAGGCTTAAATTTTGTAGACATGGCATGAGAACATGACTAAATAGTGTCAATTGACATCTTTTTAAAGAACTGATCAGGTTACAACATAATTTCAGGTTACCCGCCAAGACCATCTGCAACTCCATCTGCCAATCCGTCATAAACGTCCGCACCACGGCCGACACTCTTCATACTATGCACAGACCCCGCTCTCTTCATGGTGCCCTGGTAATGCCCAGCACCCATCATGCTGGTTCCCCCAGTGGACATCTGCTGCCACTGCACTGAGCTGCTGCTCAGCCTTTGCTGCTGTTGCTGCTGCTGCTGCTGCACCTGACGATTATTTATGCGGCTGATGGTTCGGTGGGAAGGACCTTTAAATGCATATTGATTAACCAACTCTGCCTCCCTCCATCCTGTGTTGAAACCCTCTCGTGCCAGCGTCCCACTGAGGGTGCGCTGTCTTTGCAACGCGTTGGGTGAAGAGCTGTGGCCATAGGACGCCATCCAGTTCCCCACAGGAGATGGTTGCCGTTGTAACGAGAGCCCGGCCATTGTAGCCGCGTCCTGCTCAGTCCGACCCAGTGTCCTTGATTCAGATGTTTGCATCTGGTTGTAAGAGCCACTCACATGTGCATCATCATGGTACATGTATGGGCGGCCCACTACGGCGGGCATAGGCACACCATGGCTGATTCTGTGGCGAGTGCCCATTTCTACTGCAGAGCGAGAGGAAAAATCTCCCGCGTACTGAGAAAGTCGAGGTGCCTGTGTAAAAGGGAGACATATGAATACCAAAATTATATAAAAGCAACTTTTTGTGCCTGATATGAGTGATTAAGTACTGTACATGCTAACTGCTCTTGCAGGCTCACTACTATCACACAAAAGGGGTAACATGGAATCCAGTCAACCATTTGGCTCATGAGGTCTTGTGTTAGGAATGCTTCAGAAGCACGTTGGACTCTGAGCTCAATTCCGCAGCTTGCTAGTACTGCATTTCACTTTCTAAACACGGCTCCCACAGGAGAACGCAAAATACCGCATCATTGTGTTTGCAGGGTGCAGCCACACAGAGCGTCATTGTCAAGGGATTGTGGACTTTGCAATCAATCCAACAAATAACTATTCATGGATGGCTATCCTGACTTGATTTTAATAGTGCTATCAGTGCAAAATAATATAAAATTTTTAAATTTAAAAGAATAGTTCACCCAAAAATGAAAATTCTGTGATTAAATACTCACCCTCATGTCGTTCCAAACCAGTAAGACCTTCGTTCATCTTTGGAATACAAATTAAGATATTTTTTGATGAAATTCGAGAGCTTTCTGACCCTGCATAGACTACTTGAACAGTACTAACATGTTCAAGGCCCAGAAAGGTAGTAAGGACATAGTTAAAATAGTCCATGTGACATCAGTGGTTCAACCGTAAATTTACGAAGCTACCAGAATACTTTCTGTGTGCAAAGAAAACAAAAATAAAAACTTCATTCAACAATTCTTCTCCGTGTCACCCTAACGCCATTATGGAGAGTATCATGATGCATTGTTGAATAATTGTTATTTTTGTTTTCTTTGCAGACAAAAAGTATTCTCGTAGTTTTGTAAAATTATAGTTGAACCACTGATGTCACATGGACTATTTTAACAATGTCCTTATTGCATTTCTGTGCCTTGACCTTGGTTGTACCCTCACTGTCTATGCAGGGTCAGAAAGCTCTTGGATTTCTTTAAAAATATCTTAATTTGTGTTCCCGAAGATGAACAAAGGTTTTTTTTACGGGTTTGGAATGACATGAGGGTGAATAATTAATGACAGAATTTTCATTTTTGGGTGAGCTATCCTTTTAACTTAAGAATCCTTTTAAGAATTTGCTGATTAAAATTACCTATGATTTGTTTCTTTAAACAACGTGATTTCTGTCGGGGCTTTTAAAATTGGACATTGAAATGATACAGAAGTGTTATCACAGTGTCTATTGTAAAGCTTAATCCTTTACTAAAACAAGTTAAGGATTTGCTTCAAATAATTGTGCAACTGGAAATGTAGTGAATGTGGTCACACTTACCGCCATTGTTCTATTGCCATTGTAGATAACAGACTTGGAACTGAACCCAGGAGTTTTGGTTTGGTATCTTACAGTGGACGAGTGGCCGTCAAATTCTGGAAAAGAAGACAATTAATTGAATTAATTAAATGTTTACAAAAAAAAAACAATCTGTTTATGAGCATTTGTGTGCCTAATTTCTTTGAATATTTTAACAAAAGATGAAAATTCTGTCACCGTTTGACCTGCAAAAATTAGTTTCTTCAAAAATGTGATATTTTAATGAAAGTCTCAACTGTTTTAGTCCATACAATGAAAATTGGTGGTGTTCAAAACAACACTGGAATTTGGAGTAGACGTCACAGTTACGTCTCCTGCAGTTGCACGCATGTTGTGGTGGCAGAAAAACATTGATAACAAGTGGAGTGAAACTGGAAAAATACACGGAATAAGAGATCAAATGTACTGCTGTGCCTTTGGATGTCAGAATCGGCATGCAAATCATATTTATAGAATACTGTTGTCAAAAACGCCATTTGAAGGTAAACACAGACGTATAAATGGACAGGCTAATGGATGAAACCTGCTAAGATTCCTTTTTTTTAAACATAAATTTGATTTAAACAATAGGTCTACATAATATTCACATATGCAGTTCTTAGGGAACATATTACATTAGCCCTACAGTTATAGCATGAAATACTATTTAAACCTATCACATTAACCTATTTCATCTCACAATTCAAAATTTTTTCCTCATATTTGGGACTTTATAACTCGATTTAACGAGTTTGTCCATTCTGAGGGGAAAAAAGTCAGAAGTTTGGGATATAAACTCAAAAGAGAGAATGACAATTTGATTTTTCTTATCAGAATTGTAAGATATAATTTCGGAATTGCAAGAATAAAGTCAGAATTTTGAAATATAAACTCACATTGGTCTTTATTATTCTTTTTTCCATGATTTCCATAGACTGCCAGTTGAAAACTGTTATTTTCTGCCACCAGATAGGCTCCGCCCACAAAAAACATAAGCACTGTTTGTGGACACCGAATTTGTCTATAAACTAAGACATTTGTTCCACAGAAAAAGAAAAGTGATATAAGTACGAGTGAGTACATGACCAATACTACATTTAACTTTTGCTATTTCACTATTTATTTAACTGATTATTTTCAGAACAATCCAGGAAAACTTCTCTCCCAGGTGGCTTTCATTTTGATGGGATTTCTTCCAAAGTATTACACTGGTCAGCAGTGACATAAGAGCCAGTGTGTCACCTGATCTTTGTTTGGCATACAGCTCTCTGACTTTGTGCTTCAACGAATTTTAGAAGATCGGGTTTCTATCAGTCCTTGGCTTCTTAACCCAGTCTGCTGCAAATAGTGCTGATTAGTTGTTCACATCTATTAGATATGTGAAAATACAAGAGGTTTAGTCTCCAAAACATGCTCAAAGGAAGTTATTTCACGGGTGAGAGGGGAAGTCTGCTATAACAATCACACGGTAACAGAATGAAATAGATGGAAAACAGGATGACATCATTGGGTGGTCCTTTGTCTGATTTTCCGTGTTTTTGGAGGTACTTCACTGCTATAGTCTCCTATATTCATTACTGTTTACTCTCTTTCTTTTGCTCTTTCTTTCCTCTGTATACTGACTTTTGTAGATGAACACAAAAGCAACCTGAGTGGTTGTTCCCTATATGAAAGAAAATCAAGAAACAGAAGCGTCAAGAAACAGAAATCGCCTACATTCAACAAACCAATGTGAGTCAGCTATAAATCCCAGAACCACTGGATGTGAGAAAAAGCAACAAGCCCTCGATGGGTTAAGAGGAGTAGAATAGGTTCAGTCTTTGCAATTAATGAAAGATCAGGTCAACCATATTTTGCTCCTCCCAAAGGAGAGATGAATTTCAGCTAGAGCTCTACATAAATGTGACAGGGGACGTTGCTCAACAGATGAAAAGTGCAGATTGACTTTTGGCACGTCTTTAAGATGTTTCCCTGAAAAAATAAAAGAAAAATACTGAAGTCGTTGGGCTTAAGAGCGTTAACCGCCTATCTTAATGTGTTTATTCATTTCTGCAACCAAATTAAAACATTATGAACGACTAATTTTAAGCACTCACTATCAATTTGGCAATAATGATGTTGAAAACAGTAAGATAATGCAATCAGCATTTCCATAATCTTTCAAAATGTTTAAAAATTCTTCATTAGTTTCATTATTACACCTTCCTCAAACAAACTCTTATCATAAAACACAACTAATTCCTGTTTTCACTTGAGTTTCTAAGCCGTCTATAGGAAGTCTGACAGCAAGCCCAAAGGTCCAAATTAAAGTCATGGCAAGAATGTCCAAAGGTTCAAAGCCTGACCTCAGCTGTCTTTATTTTGATTAACTCTAAGTATAATTTTTTAAAAATCAGCATTTCCTTGAACTGGCAAGATTTCAGAACTTTGAAGCGCTTTGTATTGAGATGGTTTGCTGGTAGCCAGCAAATACAGAAGTTTATTAAAAGCTAAATTCCTTTAGATTGGGGTGGAAGAGTGTTTAGGGGAAGATTACTTTTAAAATTGAAACATCTGTTTTGTTTTAGAGAGCTTTGGCGTGATATGCTTCTTTGCTCATCTCCTCCTGTTTTTCAGTGAGTTCAGAGTACATGCCAGCACCAAAATTAATTACTTAAATAACGTAATATACCTGGTATAGACAGGCTGTATTGATAGATATATAATGATGGTGCTGATTTTTAAATGTTTTCTACAAATCAATTGCAAAATGTAAAAATAAAAAAAAATATAAGTAAATAAAAAACACAATTATAGAAGCATGGCAAATATGTGCTATGACCACATGTGTCGTGGCTGGTCAATCTAAAAAATTCCATTACAAACCCATGTACAATAACAACATTCTAAATTTGTTGCTGCTGGTATTGATATAGAAGTGCGAGCTTCTTATTCCACATGCTCAATAAATCACCATAATGAGTCTGAGGATGATTAAAACCCATGCAATCCCTACATTCCCAGAGAACTTGGTTACAAAATCTGAGAAAGAGAGCATAAATCTTGATGACAATTAAATAGCGAGTACTGTGCACCATATTTTTAGGATAATTGCAAAGCAGCAGTTGGCTGTTACATGCGAATGAATGCACCTTCAAAGCAAGACAGCTGCTTTATTCAGGGTTATTCTTTTCTAAAATGATTTAACATCACACATCCTCCCATTCAAGTCTCCCACAAGCTAAAATAGAACTGGCCTACTGATAAAACACTCTGACTCAAATGGCAGGAAACTCTTCGGCAAAGGACACGGAGGTGTGACCAAGAATGTGGCACAGACCAAACTCGGCTCATGTGTAAGCTGACTACAAAATGAAAAGAAAAGTGCATGTTGCATGCAAAATTGCTACTAAACTATGACTAAAAAATATATTCTTATCCATCTGTATATTTTCTATTGAAAGTTGAAAAAAAAAAATCACTCAACACTCTTGAAAATAAAGCTTCCAAGAAAGTTTTCACAGTGGTGCCAAAGAAATCCCATTTTTTTCACTAAAAAATCTATGTCAAACTGTGTCATAATCTGAAGTACCTTTTTCCACAATAAAGAAGCTTTTATGCAGTGGAAGGGTTCCATGGATATTAAACGTTCTTCAAGGAGCAATGGACACAAAAAGAACCTTATTTTTAAGAGTGAAGGGCAGCAGCTGGGTCATTTCATCTTCTTTTTAAAAGGTCATGTCCAAACTCATTATCTAACATAGGCCAGATGCAGCTCTCCAAGTCACTTATTGTGATTAGGGTCAACAATAGGGTCAAAGGTTAAATGCCTAACATTCCTGTGGCTAACAGGCATCCCAAAAGCTATAGCTTTTGCCAAATTTTAAGTGCTACTGGGAATGTTTTTCCTATTCATATTAATCAGACTTTGACTTTGCAATTACTTAGGGAAAAGTTTAGAAAGAAATGGACTTTGCTAACTTTCATGAGATCTTTACACATCTAGACTTATGATACTATACTACTAGCCTAACTTAAGTTCCTTAGAATCCTATTTCTGTTAATTTGTGATTTTTAATATAATGTTTGACTTCAGTGCTTCTGTCAAGCATTAGTAAAGTTATATTTCAGCCACATTCTTGACGAGAGAAAGCTGTACTTATACGGGGCAGTGGAGGTGGGGTGCTGGGGAGGTGGAGAGTGAGCTTTGCCCTAATTTCTACCTGCCTTTCTAAGCCAAAGAAGAAAGTGATACCTTTCCCACGGGTTATCAACGCTCCTCCTTCCCCACAAACATCCACACACACACTGCTCACAATGGCTTGCATCTCTAAATCACATGTGCTGCTGAGTGATCCATTTTATACATTTGCATTTGAAAGCATCTATATATCTTGTCAAGATTTCATTATAGAACAATGGGCCGGTTTTCCATTCATACAAGCTTATGTAACGTTTACAAGTTTAACTTCATTCTCATGAGGGCCAACATGGTTGTCTGGTTTTCAGGAAAGTGTCAGGATATCAATTGTTCTGAAACGCAATGTCCTGTTTTAGGGGGTTCCCACTTCCCTGCAGCAGAAACCAACCAAATGTAAAACAAAATGAATGAAATGACCACTTGAACACACACAAAAAGTCAGTGTTTTTGTCTCTTACTAACAAAGCAACATAACAAGCATGCTGGAAAACCAGTGTGTGCACCTGCAGGAAATGCAGTGACTGTGACCAAGACGTAAAGACCAAACAGATATTTGCATTCTGATGCAAAACAAATCCTATCAGTGTCACCAGAGTCGAAGCAGAGCTATTGTGTTCACAAGTTCAGCTACTGTAGGAATGATCTGCTTATACTTATATTTCTGACAAATTGCTTATTTGAACGTAATATATAATAGAATTAGTCATATTATAGTATTTTTGTGCGTATTTACAAAACTACAGGTTCGATAAGCTTGGCGTTGCTAATAAAATAAATTAGTAAGAATATTCGATTTCTTTCTATAAAAATGTAGGGGTAAACAGGATTTTCTAAACAAAGTCAAAAATGTAGAAAAAATGTATAAACAACAAAAACTGTGTATTTACAATCATCTTAGAGGACAAAAAATATCCCTTAGTATTAAAAATTTGAATATTCTAATGTGCTATATTACCTAAATGTGTGTAAAATATACACTGTAATTTACCTAAAGTTGAAAAAAAGTTTATTCTAAACTTACTTGCACATTTTAGAAACGTTAAGAATATTAAAGACCACAGGTCTCCGTTTAGCGGATCATCAACAGGTTCTACTCACCTGTGGAGGCGTTGAGTCGGGATGAGGATGAGGATTTCTCCGCCATGCGCTGCTGGACCTGCTGCTGGACGCGTCTGGCTTTAGCTAGCTGATCCCTCCTGGGATGGTCATCGGTCGGGATCGCATATGTGGTGACCGAGGTGCTGGGCTGTAATGCGGAAAAGAACAGGCCCTCAGTGGCCACAACAGCACTCATCATGAAGTCCGAAAACTCGCTCCAATAATTAGCCTACACACTCCAAACTTTTTTTTTCTCCGCGTCTGAAAAGATTATCCGAAATCCGTATTCCGTTGTTTTTTCTTCCGCGAATGTTTTTCCAAAAGTATTCCAATATCAACTGAAAGTAATTTGCCCGGAGCGCAGGTCAAACGAACAGGGCTTCGTACACTTGATCTGTCCAGCTCTACGTAGGCAGCTGTGAGCTACTGTCGTCAATAGATACAGAGATTGTGTAGTCGGGGCGGGGCCTTCTCATTCACTATGCTCTCAGCACTGAGATATGCATTTATCAGCCCCAGTTTAGAGTTTCAGAGGTTATACGAGCTCAGTCGTGCAGATTGGGTCTGCCTGCTGTGAAGAACTAGGCCAGGCAGCCCTGCAGAGTTTTGCTTCATCCGTAATCAAACACACCTGAACAAGCAAATCGAGGTCTAAAGGGTTACTAGGAAGCTACAGGTAGGTCAGTTTTTATTAGGGTTGGAACTGAACTCTGCAGGCCTGGACAGGATTTCGCCACCCCTGAACTAGGGTATCTATCATGCTTTAGTCACCCCCTCACCTAAAAGTATCGCGGTATTACCATATTTTCGCCATCATACCATAAGCATATCATGCTTTCCTCTCAGTAAACTTCAATTACAGTCGTATTTGAACATGCTAAATGGTATATATCAAAGTTTAATGGTATTACCATGTTTTCTGACATGATATCATTGGACTAGTATGCTTTTCTCTGCTTAAATTTTAATTACAATGGTATTTGAAAATGCTGGACAAATAGGACAAAGCTATGTATCAAAGTATCATGGTATTACAATGGGCATATTTTGCTTTTCTCTGTGTAAACTTCAATAACGATGACATTTCAATGGTATAATATCAAAGTTTCATGGTGTTACCATGTTTTTGACATGGTACCATGGGACTATTACGCTTTTTTTCTGAGTAAATTTCAATCACAATAGTATTTAAAAATGCTGGACAAACAGGGCCATGCTACATATCAAAGTATCACGGTTTTACCATGTTTCTGACCTGGTACATCATACTTCTCTCTGAGTAAACTTTAACTACTATGGTATTTTAATGTTGTATACCCAAGTTTCATGGTATTACCATGTTTTTTTGTACTAAGGGCATATTTTGCTTCTCTCAGTGTTAATTTGAATTACAATGGTATTGAATATGCTAAACATTCAGGACCATGGTATATATCAAAGTATAATGGTTTTACCATGTTTTTGACATGGGCATATCATGCTTTTCTCTGAACAAACTTTAATCAAAATGGTATTTGAATATGCTAAACATTCAGAGCCATGGTATATATCAAGTACTATGGTATTACCATCTGATAAAACTATGGTAGTTTTTTGCAATGGCATGTTGAATTTCTATTTTTTTTTTCAACTGTAGCTGGTTTAAAATTGACCAAGTTCTTTCAAAGCACCATGGTATTATCGTAGGATACAGTACATATTTTTGTAAGGAATTTAAATAAACAAAAACATTTTAAATTAAATATCTGAAAAACATGACAAAAATAATTACTCACCACTAATACAGAAGACTTTGGTTTCATTGTTTGGTATGTTCCTTGTGTTTTCCTTTGCTTTTCGAGAACAAGGCCTCACAATATCTTTGTATAAGCTCCTTTCGCTTGTCTCTCTTTCTTCTCTTGTCGTTAACTATTCTGTTTAAAGAGGAGTAACCTAAAATGTCTGTTACCCACCCAAATACTGACATTGCATCATCTCTCCTCCCAGGAACTTCAGTTAATCCTAAAAGAATATAGGAAGAAAAATGCAGGGTTCCAAAAATCCCACTTTGAGTAGAGAGGATATGCAAACTGTTTAGTCAACAGGCTGAATGAGATTTGAGGGGGTTTTTCAGTTGAGTTGGTTTAAATGTGATTATTTTCTGTTTATATTTAAACGATTAGAAGATCACTGACTCATACAGTAATGAATGTATTATTTTAGCCGATTGCTTTATCCACTTACTGCTGGAAATGAGTCTTTTGTCTGAAACAAAGGGAGGCCCATTGTTTAGAAGACACACCCAATGCAGCAGACCAGCAACTCACCAGGATGGTCACTATATCCCACAAAACTGAAACTGACAAATGGTTTTGTAGCTTTACACCTTGGTATCTATCTTTAGAGGTAATTTAAAAAACGACACAAATGAGAATGATAAATACAATTAAATACCAAACATTGAAGTAAAAACGAAACAAAAAAGTTCAGGGGTTTTTTTTAGCAATAGGATTTATGACTGACAGAAGAAGAATGTGCTGATGCACAAAACATGATTCATGATGAAAATAGATTCTGGATGTAAATCCCATTCTCTGAAAAGGATATGACAAATATCAGTGGCATTTGATGACAACAACTTTCTAAAACTAGTTAGTAAAAAGTTTTTTTTTTTTTTTGGCATCAAAAAAAGCTCTTTTTTTTGCACAAAGAAATGTTTATAAAAAGCTTCTTGGGAGAACCCAAAATAGTTCTTATACTGTATCACTACGAAAACACCCCTTCTGGAACTATTTCAACGAGTGAACTTTAAGATCTCTTATTTACAACCGACAAAGGAATAATGTAGACAAAAGAACAAAATGAAGAGATGTTATTTGTAAAATACATTTAATTCCTAAATGTTTGGGCAACAAAACCAGACCAGAATTTATAATTGGTGCATCAGGGTAAAGAAAGTTTGAGTTACAGTTGTCAATTTGGGTATTGGATGAGTATGAGATCCTTTCAACACAACATTTATATTTGATAGCGTTCAAATTTTCAGATGTGTTGTAACTGAACAGTTAACTTCATAAACAACTGTTTCTCCTTCATAATATTTAATAGTTAGAAGATCATGCTCGACTTGTCAGGACCCCTGAAATTCTTACATGCTTCAAATGAAATCATTGCATTTTTTTGGACAAGTACCAGAAAAAAAGATATCACAATTAAAGGCATACATTGTCTTTACATGGTAATTAGTATACTATATAGCTGTACATATTACAAGACACTTTTAAGCATATCAGCATAGGCAATATGTGTTAACAAGACAGGGTTGCATAATGCATGTAGTAAATCACAAATCTGATGGTGTTTATGCATCAGGGATGAGAGGATGTTTCGCATTAGTGCGGTCTAGAAGAAGAAGTGCTCGATAGACATGTACACAGGCATAGTAAGGGTGTAGTCACCAGTTTTCAAAGTGAATAGTACTTGAGCGCCACCTAGTGAAGGAGACAAAGTATTACAGCAACTACATCTGTGATAGAGGTGGCAGTGAAGAGTCAAGAGCTTGTCAATCCTATAACCAACCAAGTCTGTCCTTCTGAGCTCACTGTCAACAGATATCACACATGTACATACACACAATCACGCACAATCACTCCTTGGATTTTTCAGTCGAGTGATATCAACACATCACAGCATAGACGATTCCATTAGGAATCAATCTGGATTTGCTATCTAAGTGATTAAGGGATAGGGTGTTTCATTTATAAGGCTAGTAGGTATGGATGAATCCTCTCTATGGCTTGGATCACTGTAAAGAGGGCCAGAACTGGGGCAGTGAATCTAAATGTGATCCAACTCCTTGTTTGCCGGCCATGCAGAAAAATACATCACATTAAGAGAACGTAATGAGATTGTAGATTGTGGTGGGCATCAGGATCTCTAGGTTTACAGATTTCCACAGCAAGAATGCTGATCTAGGATCAGCTCTCTCATCCATGTGATCTCACACATAAGAAACACAATGATCATAGATCAGTGCCCTTTCTGCCATTAAAAGAATTATTCCAGGTTCAGTACAATCCATTCACAAGTTAAACTCCACTTATAACATTTGTGGCATAATGTTGTCACAAAAACTAATTTCGACTCTTGAAAAATGCAAAAAGCAATGCTACTGTGAGGCACTTAAAACAGAAGTTTCCCCGTAAGAGCGGACGCAGACATTTGTACACTTTATGGGCCCGGTTTCCGGTCTCATCTGCATCCAGCTATTTTTAGCTGTACAAACCAGCTGTTTTACTCCTTGATATTGACATTCTGTGTTTTTTACCATATTATTTTAATGTATTATCTTATTTATGCACCTTGTTATTATTCTCGTTATTTCCCTATTGCGGATAATGAACCGGAAGTCTCACCACAGGCTTACTTCCGCATTAGCATATTATTTGAGCTGTGAAGTTGTTCTGATCATTTCGTAGTTTAGATTTAAGTTGTTATGGCAACTATATTGTAAAGTTGTAAAGAAAAGGTTAAAGAAACCCTGTCACACTAAAATCACCATAGTATTTTAAAGTTTACGAATCGGCCTCATTCAACACCACTGTAAGTACCTAATTGTACTGTTGCTGTTTTTGAAGAAGCGGAAAATATTTTTGTGGTAATCAACATTATGTTACAAGTGCTGTTGACTGACATTAACTTGTTTGCCCACAGAACCCGTTATATATTACGTTTTGCACCGATTGAGCTTGAATATCACACAGTGTATGAAGTAACGCAGTGCTCGTCAACTTCAAAAAGTTTAGGTCGAAAATATACTTTCCTTGTCCGAGTTCCGCTCCAGCTCGTTGACAGTCCGTGTGGCGTAATTTAAAAACAGTCCGGTAGGTGTAGACGTTAATAAACACAATATAATAGGTAGAACGTAATTTATTGTTAGTTTCCGGCCGCCGCTGTATCCCTTCTAGCTTAACCCCGTCTACAGAGTGTATTTTGAATGGCTTGCGCGTTTAACTGTGCGCTGGACGGAGCGGAACGCAGAAAATGAAGTATACCTGGGTCTTTTACATTCTTAATCCTTGCACTCTCGCTTTCAATAAGCACTGTGTTCTGACTTTCTCTCTCACCTAGCTAACACTGTTTATTTAGTGGTTTCTCAGGAAGAAACGTGAACATACAAACAGCAGTCTCAGAGAGGAAAATGGACAGGAGTGTTCAATACGAGATTCATGCTTAAGAGCCATACAGGGCTGCAAATATATACAGTTTATACATGTACATATGTAAAGAATGATATTAACCAATAGCAATAGCAGTACTTAACAGTTAACACAAAAAAACTACAAGCAAATAAATGTATCCATTCTTCATGTGATCATGGACTGTGTAAGTCTACTGCTATAGCTACAGATCGCAGCTAGTCTTTGCCAACTACAGCATAAACAACAGCAGACTAGTTGTTGGTGGTTCCACTGCAACGTTTGAACAAGAAAAATGCACAAAAATTGTTCTGAGACTTTAGGAACTGAACAGGTTGACTACATTAGGAAACAACGGTAGATACAAAACAAAATAGGAGATGGTAGATATAAAACAAACTTTTTTTTTTTGGCTGATGTTTTAAAGGTAATATCTTGCCCCTCTGTTTCAGTAAACAGGGCTGTTCCTGATGCCGCAGCAAAGCACCATGCTGAAGATCATCTCAAAGATCTACAAAGAGAGAGTACAATAAGGGTAAAATGTGATGCAAGCAACATGAAAGCTAGTAGACTGTTATAGTCACCCAAAAATAAAAGTGGTTCAACTGTACTTGTATAAAATATAGTGTTTTCACGAAAAGTCATGACGGTTATATTGGTGGCACTGAACGTAAACAATGCCAATGAACCGAACAAAACTTTTATTTTTGCTGATTATTGCTGCTGAAAATAATCAATTATTGACGTTTTGTGCTGTACTAATCGATCAGGAAAAACATTTGAAATACTATAGACTGCCAAAGCTAAAAGTATAATGGAGGCAGAGAGTGACCCAGGGCAAAATAATTGTTAAATAAAGTCTTTATTTTTGTTTTCTTTGCGCACAGGAAGTATTCTCGTAGCTTTGTAAAATGGTTGGTTTTACCATTGTCCTTATTGCATTTCTGGGCCTGGGAACATTTTAGTTGTATTGCTGTCCATGCAGGGTCAGAAAGCCCTTGGACTTCATGAAAAATATCTTAATTTGTGCTCTGAAGATGAATGAAAGTCTTACAGGTTTGGAACGACATGAGGGTGAGTAATTAATGACAGAATTTTGATTTTTGGGAGAACTATTGCTTTAACACACAGGCCCCTATACAAACACACTATCATACTTAGACTTACCATGATAACAGCAACAACCAAGGCAGCAATGCCAATCAAATAGATCTTCTCAGAGAAAAGCTCTTTGATCTTGGCGTGACAGTTCTGAAAAATGAAGTAACAGGTTATTGTCATGCAATGTGTGATGATCTGGATGAGAATTCTTCAATATGAGGGTTTACTGAGAAAAGATTCATTACGTCAGAAACTTTTTTGTCTTTAGGACAGGTGTCTGACATCCACATCGTAGCAGTTGAAAACAGGCTTCCTTTGCCACAGCAGTTAAGCTGAAACCCAGAGATGACAGTGATTAGAAATATATCTTTACAACATCTGGATTATTATTTAGTTTGAGAGGAGTTTGTGTGGGCTTAATTTATTCTGGTCTCCTCAGAATGCCAGGACTACTTACAGTCTCATGGAAGACCTTCAAGACAGCAGCGGAAGCCTGCCTTTGCTCAGTGTCTGTAATTGTAAGGCTTCTGTCATACACAGAGTCATAGAAAGTGATCAGCTCTTTGGAGATCTGGAAAAAAAAAACGGGTATAATTACAAATATCCAGCCGATGTACATGTGTCAGCTTGACACTGTGTATTGCATATGTGTCAGAGAAACTGACCTTGTCTTTGTGCATGAATCCCCAGATTCCAGCCGCAACCTCACAGGCAAACAGAATGACCAAGCAGGCAAAGAACTGTGGAAGAGAAAGAAAAGGGATGTTTACTGTACATAGACAGGAGTCTGTCACTGAATTCATAATGTTTAAATTCTTTAGAGGTAGATTTCAATGTTATACTTTCTGTGATACATACAAATATTCACTCAATTTTTAATGCATCAGTTTACAATTGATGCATACAAGGGGCACACATATAGTAATTAGTCTTTTATACAATAAAATTGAAGTGCCTAAATGTAAAACTCTTACATTTTACACTACTTAATAATAAGGTTCTTATTAATGAAAGTTGCCGATGTCATTCTTTTTAAAAACTATCTCCAAAAATCATTTGGAGTGTCACATGATCCTTCAGAAATTATTCTATGATGTTGATTTGGTGCTTTAAAACACATTTCTTATATTTTAAATGCTTAAAATGGTTGTGTTGCTTAATATTTTTGTGGAAACTTTCTTTTAAAAGTCTTGCTGACCTCAAATCTTTGATCTGTAGTGTAAAAAGTCAGTTGTTAAATGTGACCCTGGACCACAAAACCAGTCTTAAAGATCAGTTTGAATGAAAAAAATAAGCTTTCCATTGATTTGTGACTTGTTAGGATAGGACAATATTTGGCCGAGATACAACTATTTGAATATCTGGAATCTGAGGGTGCAAAAAAATCTAAATATTGAGAAAATCGCCTTTAAAGTTGTTCTTAGCAATGCATATTACTAATCAAAAATTAAGTTTTACATATTCACGGTAGGAAAATATCTTCATGATCTACTTAATATCCTAATGATTTTTGTCTCAAAAGAAAAATTGATCATTTTGACCCATACAATGTATTTTTGGCTATTGCTACAAATCCGAGCTAGTTATGACTGGTTTTGTGGTCCAGGGTCACAAGTACTGACAAAAAAATAATGTCATGGAGCCATAACAAATTCAGTGAATACATTTACCCAAAATAATTTGATGAAATCAACTAAAAAAGGCATGCAACTGTTTCCTTCCTTACAGTGGGGTTTTACGGTCAGCGCATTAAAATATACCTCCGGTTATTGTTTGGCATCATGTGATTTGAAGAATTTGCTGAGAGGTCAGGATTTGTTACTCACTGTTCCGAGAAGACACTGGGATTCCTGAATGGCTCCATAGCAACCAAGGAATCCAACAAACATCATCACAGCACCAACAGCAATCAAGATGTAGACGCCTACAAGAAGGAAAGCATGATGTGTGTTATCATAAAGGAGAATCCAAGATCCCTAAACAAAATTAGGATCAAGCAGTGACACTGAACAACCAAACTATATTCAACCAGTCATTCAGTCTAAATGCTTTTTATAAATATACTAAGGGTGCAGTATTGCATCGTGGCCAGCAGGAGTCACCATGTGCTCATTTTGACAGGGTGGTAAGTTTACTTTAAGCAGAGGGAAAACTACAGAACATTTGGAAGTCATACTAAGGGGCCCAAATTAACTTTTTGTTTCCATTCCCTCATTCACATAAAAAAGCCTCAAGCTAACAGCAAATCAGGATTCTTATGTAACATGACGTGCACTGGTAAAAGGGAAAAAAACTGAATAAAAAAAAAAGAAGCGGTGGAGTTAAAGATTCTTTTCTTAGAGAAAGAAAGAAAATGAAAGAAAAAAAGAAAACTCCCTCTTTCTTAGTGTTTACATCGCTTAGTAACCCAGGCTGTAACCATAGCAACCCCAGTAGGCCTTAGGGTGCAGCAGCAGCAGTGTTTGCATGGATGTTCAAATGGCAGCGAACAGAAAAATAGAACAGAAGACTCTTAGGAAATAATCAGCCACACACCACTGAAATCACTGTGACTCAGCATGCAGAATGAGTGAACATGAATTATCCTGCAACTGTATCTTTTGCTTTGGTAATACCTGATGATTACTTCTCCAAAATCAACAAGTTTTAGATAAACAATTTTTAACAAATTTTCTTTATTTTTGTGTTAGAATGCCTAAACATCAGTCATGAATTGTACTACTGATCAACTAGCCTACATTTCAACAAGCTCTATTTGTGACAGAAAAAAATTAAAATGTGCTTTACATGATAAAATCTGAACCAACTGGTTTTTAGAAATATTATTTAATATTACTGAATCAAAGGTGACCAAATCTGCATGGAAACGAAATGTACTTTGTTACTGCACAGTATTAGTCTTGTGGTGAACAATTAATCTGTAAAGTTAAAGAGATGAAATGAAAATTTTGTCATTAAAGGAGAAGTCCACTTTCAAAACAAAGATTCACATATGATGTACTCACCCCCTTGTCATCCAAGATGTTCATGTCTTTCTTTCTTCAGTCGTAAAGAAATT